>PTFA01000092.1:1030792-1159542 GCA_003342895.1 Casuarius casuarius
GCAGACTGTGCCTGTGTTGAAAGTGTGTGGATTGCATAGGTGGAAACCAAGGGGCTGCTTTGGAGCCTGAGGATGGCAGTGAAAATCCATGTCTGCAAGAATATGCTGCTTTATCCAGACTGAAAAAAAACCTTGTCTCTGCCCAGGGCTGAGCTGTGGCTCAGATCACTGGGAGTGTGGGACTGCAAAGSAGCTGTAGTTGCAATTACCATGCTGTAGCAACTCTTCCCATACTGGTCCAGAACTACAGCAAAATAAGCCTTTTCCTTTCTTGCTTGTGCTACTTCCTTTCAGACTTTTTTTTTTAGAACTAAATTGCTCTGCTGCTTAGAAACTGTTATTCTCCAGCTGAAATGTATTCATGGCCAGTTTATYTCCATTTGTTTAACTGAATTGTAATGGGGCAGCACCAGAGAGGACCAGCAGGAAGAAATTGCTTGTTTCCAGCACTGCAAATAGCTTAGGAAGCAATCTGAAAACCCAGTATTAGAGGCTGAAAAGCTAGTGTTAACTCATCGGTCTCTTACACACGTACCCCATGAGGCATGTTCCTCACTCTAATCCCATTGCAGCTGGGGTAGTTTCCAGGCACCTGCCCAGGTCTCCTGCTTCATCAAAGACAGATGTTTAGAGGAAAAAGTGCTGAAGATATAAGCCCAGCAAGAGGAAATGTACCCTTTTATATACAGGGTAGCAAAGCTGAAAATCAAGATTTCTGCTCTGACTGCATTGTGTTCAGCCTCAGGGCTCAAATAATATTAGCAAAATCACCTGCTCAGCTCTGAAGCAGTATTATAATTTATTACAGCTATTCTTGTCTGCTTAGGAGTTTGCATTTTCTTTCTCAGTTTAAAATTCCTGTGGATGCGTTAACTTTTTATTTCTTTCCCAGGAAAACTTTCTTAGAAACATCAGCAAAGACAAAGTGTGGCTTGTTTGTTTTTTCCTTTATCCCCATATATGCCSAAATCCACAACAACTGTTTCTGCTCCTTTCCAAGTAGCTGCACACCTGATTTACATGTTGATATTCCAGTGAGACTGAAAAATGTGGAAGCAATTTGGCAAAGCAACAACCCCGTTTCCATCAACAGTCTTCTCCAGCCAAACCCCGCCGGTGCCTGGCGCGTAGGAAACCTCACGTTTTCCGGCAGAGGTTCGTGCAGGTTCTCGCAGGCTTTTTGGCTGCTCTGGCTGCAACGCAGCAGACGATGAGCGATGGAGCTCTGCCACCTTGTGGGACTTTAACCTTGCGCTGCCKGTTCGGGGACCATCTTCTGACCTCCTCTGTGCCCTCACGGCAGGTAACGTACCCAAAGAGTCACTTCCTTTACTGCTGGGGGAAAGGCATAGAGAAAGTTCTCCAAAAATGCAGCACGATGGAAAACGCTGAAAGTTGTTTGTGGCTTTAAGATTTAGGGAAGCAGGAGYTGTTTTTCATTTGCACTGAAAAAGGTGCAATTGCAGTGCAACCTCTTGGAAGAAGTGCGACATGTGCCTTGACTCCAGGTGCTCTTCCCTGATGGTTTTTTTTGGTTCGCCCTGGCTCCCTTGGCAGCTGGGCTGGGAACATGAGAAGCAGGGTTYGGCCAGCAGTGATCTCCTCCGGGGACAAGCTTTCTGCAGAGCCGCTCTGCCACCGTGCGGCTCCGGGGCGGCCGGAAGGCAGTGACACCGCGGGCCTCACCTGCCCTCCGCCGGCACCGCGCTGCTGCTTYGGGATGTGCAGGGGTTCGCGCTGATGGGCAACCGGGTTGTCTCCGGTCCAGCCTGGAGATGCGGGGCTGGGGAAGAGGCTGCTTGCAGGGTGGTTCCCAGCTGCAACCCCTGGGAAGAAAACTGCTAAACTTGGATCTGAAGGAAAAAGGTAGTAAGAAAGATGTGGCGAAGTGACATTCCCCAGGCCGGCTGCATCCTCCCTCCCTGAGCATCAGCCACCAGGGGATGGGGATGGGTTTGGCTTCAAACACCTGCATTTTTGCCATGGACCTTACATGCAATGAAAGCATCAATTAGCAGTAGCATCCAGTGGTTTTTTTGTTTGTTTGTTTTTTAGCCTTTAAAAAACAAAGGGAATGAGCTAGCAAGGCTGTGGAAATTCATTAATTAGCACTTCCTCTTGTGCACATATGTTCACTAGCAGATCAACAGCGCTTTGAACACCGATATAATTGAGTTGTCAAGTGGCAGAAAATATTTACGTGGCTGCGCGTGGCTCAGCCTTTCGTGCGGTGATTTGCAGGGTTTGGCTACGCGAGCAGGCTGCCGCCTTTCAGCTCCCCAGATGTGGCAGGCTCTAAATCACAGCTGGCACCACCCGTCGCTGCTGCAGCCCTTCGGAGGACAGGCGCTGCTGCCAGCCCGCGTGCCGGAGGTGCGAACTCACCAGAGCTCTGCTGGCTACGCCCTGGCAAGTGACACAGCTGCAATGAAGCTTCATTTCAAGGTTTAAATCACTATTATGCATTAGTGAGTTGGTCTGAGCTCCCATCTGAAACTCTAAAATCTCTTGCCRTGGGGAGATGTGAGGACCCTGGGCTGGAGGTGCAGGAACAGATGTCAGATGTCCGACTCAGGCACAGGGTATCCAAAATACTCCAGTTCCACAAATGCCTAAGAAGTCCCCAAGGCTTTGAAGATTTCTTCATCCGACAGGCTCCTTCTGGGGATCTGACAGAGTTATGAATCTGATCTATTGGGCAACAGCCAAATACTCTGTTGCAATTATTTTGAGTTAAAACTTTTGTTTTAGCATCAGCCTGTCTGTACAGGCAGTGACAAGGATATTGTCCCATTCCTTCAAGTTTATCACCCAGGTAGTTCTTCAGCAATAAATAGCCATGAACTTCTATTCTGGATGCATATGATCTGTGCTTGGAAACTTTTTCCACAGTCAGGGTGGCTTGTTCCAGTTTAATCGAAAGAAGGAGCTTGGTGGGTCCCCTTACCCAGCTCGCTGCCTCATGGCAGGGTTGGCTCTGCCCAAACACCCTCAGCAGATGTTTGTTTGTTCTTTGGTTTCAGAACTATGCAAAAGGTTAAAAACAAGTAAAAATAACCTTTTTGTATCATAGGACATGTTTCTGATCTCTGCTGCCTTTACACTCCTACGGACTTGATCTGCCTTAAAAGAATATACCCAGGTGCTGAATTTGGARCAATGAATCTGTTCTGGTTTTTGTTTAGGTGGTTGCTGTTGTTTGCTTTGCTCCTTTGGAAAGCAATGAGTCACCAGCTGAAATCGGTATGTTCTCATTAAATGTTTCAATTTGACTAGAAAGTCAACAGAATTAACTTCCAACCAGCTATAAACATTTTGTGATATCAAGTTCTGTTTGTGACAGTATGGAGTATAAAAACACTCTTTTCCCCCCTCTAACCAGAGAATTCATTTTAATTCTTAAAGGAAATTTAGAGAACAAGAAAGCTTGAGCTGACACCACTCAACTGCAGGACAGTTTGTAGGATTATGCTTTAGGTATTGATCTCAAGGAAAAGAGGAGCAGCTGCAGAATCCTCCCAGGGGAAAATAAGGGTCTCTGAAAGCTTGTCTGACAGCTGATCTGTATCCAGAGCAAAGGAATTACTCTGGCCTTTTGGGGGAGAAATGCCAAACATGATAATTTTGTTTTAAGTGGTGCACTTCATGATGTTGGGAATGGCTTGCAGCACGCTAAGTTCTGCCTGCTGGTGAATCAGTGAAAGATGGCTAATTTCCCTGCAAGGAAAACAGTCTTTTAGCTCTTGGAAAAGTCACATGGTCCTGTTTCCCCCCCCCCCTTAGAGCTAATATCCCTCAGCCAGATCCTTCTGAGAAGGCTGCAAACAGCAGCACTTGCAGCCCCTGCTCTGTTCCTGCACCCAGCGAGGCCRCTGGCTGTTGGAGGGAAGGTGTCCGTCCCCCCCATGTCTGTGATGGAGGTGGCAGTGCAATGACGTGATGACAGATGGGCTCTGTGACCTGTGGAGGTTACACCGATGGTCGGGGCTCGGAGGTGTYGGGGCCGGACATAGGCATAGGTGATGCTGGCTGCAGGGCGAAACTGCTCCCTGCAAACCGCCCAAAGCAGATCCAGCTCTGAGCTTATTTGCACTGCAACCAGGAACCTCATATCTGATGTTCAGTGACAGGCTCGTGCAACACAGTCCCGCATTTAACACTTGGGGACAATCTTTGGAGAGACGCTTTTTACTTGTGCAAAACACTCGTAAGTGAAATGTCTTGAAAGACCTCTCTGAGAGACTTGCTGGTGTTAGCAGTGGGCCGTTCCTCGGCGGTCGGCCCGGGGGGAAGGTTGCCATCCAGTTCTCAGCCAGCACCTGCTTGCTCTTCCTGCTCAATGGTTCCTCTTTCCTGTTTTCCTTGCATTTCTTAGATATGTTTCCCCAAATCGGGTCACCGACCGTGAAAAATCAAAATAAGTCATAACAGAGGGCTCTGGCYGCCACCTCGGAGCAGGCACAGGCAGCTTTTCATGCATCGCTTGCAAGTTTGTTTTCGGCACAGAGGTGCCAAAGCATTTCCACGATGGCTTCTGGTGGCCGAAGGCTGTGCGACGCTGGAGGACATTACACGGCCGAGCACAAGGGTCTCCCTGGGTGAGGGAAGAGCCGTGCATGGCTGGAGCGATGGGCAGCGGATGGGGAGGCTGCCGAGGGGCTCTGCTCCCCCCGCATCTGGGGTGAGATGCTCTGTGGGCTCTTTGTGCCCTCCAACAACCCGGGGCTTGTTCCGGCGCTGGAGGAAGACACAGAGCAGGAAGGAAAATTGACTGTCCTTGAGGCGGCAGCTGCCACAAAGCGTTCATTGAGCAAGGGGGCTGAGCTGAGATGGTCCTTTTTGTCTYTGGAAACCTTCCCGCGGCTTTCAGAAACACTTCGGAGTTGGCTGGACTTGCTAAGCGCAGGGATCCATTCAGAGAGCCCGACCTCGTTTCCCCCGTAGCACGCCCCAGCGTGTCGTCTCGGCTTTATCACTCTCAAAACGTTATCACGCTCACGTTTGTTTGAACAAGTTCCCCGCAGATCTTTCCCAGGCAGGAAAACCTTTCCCAGGTATCTACCGGTGTCTTTGCTCATGTGTGCTGAAAATGAACCATCTAAAAATTAACTATGGAGTTTATTATAGTTCTTTTAAAACCTCCATTGGCGTAAAAACCTGCAAGTGGGGCTCCCTCTGAATGCCATGCGTTCAGCCCTTAAAGGTAGCTTAGAGCTATCCTTATCGCCGTCCTTAGCTGGGCTGCACTTACCCCGGGGAGATGGGGACCCTGCCTAGCCCCCTCCTCGTTCCGGCTCCCGTGGCACGTTCCCAGTGTAGCACAAGGTCTGCGCGGCCCCTGTCATCGCTGCTCGGCTGCAACAGCTCTGCCCTGGCCTTCGAATGTGGTTACAACCTGGTCCAGGTAATTCTCTCTCTCCTCTCCTGCAATAGATCTGGCTTTTTCCATCCAGGCCATGGAAACTGGTATTTGGGAGGCTGTTTCCCAGACCTGAGCCTGGTATCAGCACTTGCTCCAGGGAGGCTTAGCTCAGGGAAGAGTGGTTGCCCGCAGAGATCACAGTCACCCGGGGTTTGTGGTCTTCCTCACCAAGGTGGGGAAGGACTTTCTGCAGGGACAAGCTGACACTGGAAAATCCAACTCAGAGAAGCACTGAGGAAGCTGTCTGAGGGTTTGCAGTGATTCTCCCCTCTAACTTCACCCRGCAGAGAAACAGCCAAGCTGGATGTACTTTGCAGCAGGTCAGGCCTAAGGGCAGCTTTGGGTCTCTTCTGAGAGTGAAGCTTTTGGAGGAGGGACCAGACTGCGTGTCTCAAGGTCTCAGGCCTGGGCAGGTCATCCAACCTCACACGCAGTGAAGTTACYGCCACGCTTTCTCTTCGGCTGCTGCTCAGACAGTCCCTTTGCCGGATGCCCTGTGTCCCTTAGATCAATAGATGGCAGCAACTTCCCGGGCGCTGGTGGAGAAAGCCTTCGCTCGGAAGAGCTGGAATAGTTGCATGGAGCTGAGCCTTTGGAGCCTTTCTCTTTCCTGCCTTTCCCCCTTTCTCTCAGCCCAGCCTCCTAGCACAGCCCAAACTGTAGGTGGCAGCAGGAAAAGGTTTTCTTATTTCTTTGTGACTCCTGTTCTGGATGGTGTTTTTCTGCTAATGGCTGCTCTCTGAAATAGCCTTTTGGCTCTGCTATTTCTTGCCAGCACACAGCCCTCTCTTGACTTCATGCCAGTTTGCGAGCTCTGCTGAAAGGGATCACGAGAATCTTCTACGTGTGCTCCGGGTCCGAATGAGCAGTGCGTCTGCGTGCGAGTGAGGGATGCCTGTAAGTGTGCGTGGGTGAGTGCATGGGCAATGCTTCTGCTGGATTTCACATGCGAGCAGTCCAAAAGTTTTGGTGCAAACTGCTGCATCATGGCCAGGAGAGAAATATGACTCTTGCCTGCTATGAAAAGAAGCAGAGAAGAGCCGAGGGTTAAGCAAGGATCATATTGCAGGGAGGTTGTGGCATCTCCAYCCTSGSAGWTTTTCCAAACTCRCCTGGACAAGGCTCTGAYRACCTGATTTGCTTTGAACTTAACCCTGCTCAGAGCAGCAGGTTGGACCAGGGACCTCCAGAGGCTTCCTGTGATTTTCAGGCTGTTCCGATTCTCTGCTTGTCTTGTACTAATTGCATTGGTCTAAGTTAACATAACTCATTTTTTTTCTTGCATTGTACAGAGAATGCAGTTTGTTACCCCTTCTCAAGCTGGGATAGGTGACAGCTCAGAGGTACTATCGAAGCTGTTTGCCACCTTGCAAACAACTGCCAGCATGTCCTAGATCTGTGAGCTGGGCCGTGAGACCACATCCGTAGGGGTACAGCTAYGCTGAGGCTTTGCAAGGAATTTTTTGAGACCTGATTTGGTTTAATGCTTCCCTCTTGACATAGCTGGAGTTTAGCAAGCTGATGTCCTGATGGCTGTGGGTCATTCCAAGCATATAGCAGTCAGTGGAGGAGGAAATTTTAATGTGATACATGCTAGTTAGGAAGAAAAATCAAGTTTAAGGGGGATCATAGAAAAAAATTCCTCAAAATGAGTGCTATTAGCTTCTAGAGTAACTCATGGGGACAGAATCCCTACTATTTAGGCTATTTAATGCATCATAAATTACATGGGGAATTCTTATGTTTTAACTCAGTAGTGACTTGATTTAAATCTGCCTCTATCTCCATCCCAGCTTCCTATAATTGCGAYGTAGCTCCCAGCCCCATCCGAGCTGCCTGCAGCTCCTGCTCCCAGCGAAAGGCAGTTGCAGATGTTCGGCACCTCTGGGCCCGGGGCGCGGGGTCCCCGTCGGTGGCCGAGCAGCCGAGCCCTTGGCAGCGCTGGGGCCGTCACTGCGGCACGCGAGCCGCCCGGCTGCTCTTCACACTGGGTCTCTTTTTGTGGAGCTGGGAAGGAATCCAAAGCAGCTGTGTTCGAACCTGTCAATCTCAAATTGCAAAGTCATAAGGAGGGAAAATAATCATCGTAATAATAATAATAAAGTCATCAGCTTGTCTTACCCTCAAATGCAGAAAAGGTTTTGGTTGGAGGTTTGCATTGGTTATAATTTTCTCCAAGCTGATTTCTCCCTGCAACGCCACTCTATAGCCCATAAATGACACTCGGGCAAAATCTCCTCTGACATTCAGCTCTGTTTACAGAGCCCATCCAAAAACAAGAGGCCTTTTCTTCACTTTGTTCATCATCACCAGGCCTCAGTTGCCAGGGAATCAGCATTTGATTCCTGCAGTWTGGCTCTTGCTAGGGATCGCCGACACCTCCGGACGGCCGCCTTGGTGCCTGCAGCTGGGCAGAGCCATGTCCCGGGGCTGGGCGCTAGCGGCGGACCTCAGCGGGCTCCTTCCCAAGCGGGATGTTGCCATGTGCCTGGGCTGKTCAAAGGCCAAGGAGCAAGTGGGAAAGACTCAGGCACCACCTCTGATAAAATCTTTTTTGTCARTGTGGCCGTTCAACCAAGATCACCTTTGGCCACCCCACTGCATTGAGGGCTTTGGTGCAGGAGACCTGGAACGGAGGGTGACATGGCCTTTCGGCAGGTCAGGAGGAGATCTGAGGTCCTTTTGGGCTCTCCTGTCTGCTTGCTCTGTCTTGCACCACCACCACCTTCCCTAGCTGATGCCCAGCTGCACTCGGACATCCAGACCCTTTGAACAACACCGTTTCCACCTGCAAAACCCACCGCCCTGGGTGGCACGAGACTGGAGCGGTTGCCCTCTGCATCCAGCGGTCTGTTAGCAAACTCCTCCGGAGACTCCTGCTCACCCATTGCTGCCAGGTATGATGTTACGGGACCTCCCGTCCCTGGTCTGATCAGTGGAAAAAGATGTTTCTCCTTTTCTGTTTTTCCACCAAAAAAGAAAAACATCATCAAAACCGCCTAGCACGCTAAGARAGAGGAGAGGAGAGGGGAAGCGAGTTGGAAAGGGGACAGGCAGTGCATCTTGATGCCTTTAAGTCACTCAGATGAAGTTCATTTCTCCTTGTCTGTACAAGGCTGGACTCTCTGCATTTTCATGGTAAATTTGTTTACTGAGCCGTTGTTGAAATTCTGGAAGCAGAGAAAATGCATTTGCTCYATAACCTTTCCGGATCTGACAAGTCCTATAAAATCTATTAAAGCCTTTAATGAAATCCCCGCTCAGAGCCAGCTCCCATGAATGAATGTGGAATCGGAATTTAAATTAATATGTTGTTTTTGTAGTCTGTGGGCTTTAGCCTTGACAGAAATTAAAGGGACAGTTCACATTTTGGGGGTGGTTTTTGTTTTTGTTTGTTTTTGTTTGTTTTTTTTATTCCCTTCTGCTTTGTGCTGCCACGAAGAGCCTCTCGCTGCGGTGAGGATGGCTAATCCAGCCTCTTCCTCGCAGTGAGGCAGTGGCCAGTGGGGAGCTGCAAGCACAAAACCCAGCATACTGGATAATTTCAATTAGAAAAGAGTAAACTGGTTAATTAGCAGCACTGTCCATTAAATGAGATGCAGAAGTCTCGTTAGCAAGCGGAGGAGCGTTGTGCCCGGTTTCCCTCTCCAAGGTGCACGGGGAGCACCGGGCGCAGTTCGCCCTCGCCGCGGAGCTCCGCAGCCGTGCTGCTCACGGGGAGGCTGCGCTGCTGCGCGCGCGCTGGCACCCAAATTGCTTTTCCCTCTGCCATAAACCCTGCCAGGACACATCGTGGCTGGGCCCCAAAGCCTTGGCGCTACGGAGATACTTCCAAGCAAGCCTCCGTAAGAAGCCTGATCTAAATCCATTGGATGTGCTTGGCTTTGCATAGCCAAGGATTTAATTTCCATATGTAAATAGCRGTCTGCGTGTGCAGGGGGTGTGCAAGCAATTAATTATTTTGATCTCTTCTGCAYGGAGCAAAGCGAAATATCCCACGGTGAAACATGCACATCTGAGCCTTGGAGATGAAAGGCCGCTCGGGGCTTTCGCTTGCTGGCTCCTGCGCTGGACCCTGGGTCGGGGACCGGGGCTGGGTGGGCTGTGGGGGGGTGTGTGTGTATGTGGGCACAGCCACGTGCACCCAGGCTGGCACCAAGCCCACCGCGAGCGAGGGGCTCCAACTGGCAAGGCTCCTGCTCTTTGCAGGCGGCTTGTTAAACCAAACTCCCTGTTGGCTCTGGAGCAAGGACAGCAGCAAAATCAGCGGTGGGTCACGGCAGTGTCTGCCCTAATGTCCCAGGCCATTCGGGGTGGGGGTTGGCCCTGTCCCGGCCCAACGCAGCACAGTTCAGGTACTCGAGTCAGGTTTGCGAGTCTTCGATACCTCCCCTCCTGCAAGGAGACCTTGCTGGGCTGGTGGCTGGGCATAGCGTGTGCCCGTCCCTGCTTTGCACGCTCACTGCTGTGCTCGTGGGTGCTGCCCCAGTCCCTTTGCTGGATGCACTGGTTTGGGCTTCTTCATGAGGCGCCCGCACTGATGCAGTCAGCTGTGCCTGCTCTCCGGTGTGCGTGTGTGTGCGTGTTTTCCTACAAAAAACACTCCCAGGAGACTCAGCCTGCGCTTGCTCCTCTGCGCAGSTTTGCCTCTTTCGGGCCCGTTTCACTTTGGTTCGACGTACTTGCTCGCAGTTGCATCAGCTCCTGCTGTCCCCTGCCGGGAGCCAGCTCCGTCTCTGGAAGAAGGAGACCGTCTCTCTGCCTTTCCTCGACGCCGAAGGCTGCCAGCGCTGCAGATTCCCCCAGCCGCCGCTGCGCGCATCCCCGGGCCGGTCGGGGAGGCTACGAAAGGCACCYGACTCCATCCTTCTGCTGCCTCGTTTGGCGGATTTAGGCTCACGGCTGCCACTTTCACAGCTGGAGACTCCTTTTGTTTTATTCCCTCCCTTTGCAGGGGTTATATTTATCCAGGGATGCTTTTTGCACCTGTGCTGCAGCCGGGATCCCCGGCAGGATTCCTGCGGGGCGCCGCGCTGCCCTCGACGGCGGCGGGTGGATGGAGCATCGCTTTGGGTCCGGACGCGTGCCTGTGCCCCGCGGGCCTGCTCCGGGGCTTGCAGGGTTATTCAGCTTCTCATTTCTCTGCTTTTCATCATCCTGCTCCCGTTTGCCCTCAGGTTTCCTTGCTGAACAGTTGGTCTCGCGCCGCAAATCAAAGCGTGGTAGCTGCAGCTCCGTTTCCAAGCCAGAGGGAGACGCAGCCGGCTGGAGAGGGCCTTTCCRTGAGAAAAGCACTCCTCTGCTCCAGAAGGTCCTCGAATCGGTGCAGGGGGCTAGCTGGGCGGCAGGAGGGTCCCGCACCCTGCCCCGTCGCGCCCTGCCCTTCTCGCGGTCCTGCGCAAGCCGCCGTCCCCCAGCGCCCGGCGAAGGCGAGGATGCTCCCTGCATGGGGGACACCGGCATCCGAGAGGAAAGGTGGGAACAAGAAAGAGGGAGAGGAAAATAAGGGGCAAACTCTCTGCCTGGAGCCTAYGTGCGTTGATGTGCATCTGAAACAAGGGCGGATGCGCCAGCTTACACCACACATTGCCCGTGCAAAACACCAAACTTCTGCCGAGGCCGGAGGGAAGGAAAACCCACCGACAGCAGCRAAAAGGTGGGTGAGGGCTGCTTCCAGAAACGCATCCAAACCTCCCCGAGCCCGCGCTGGTTAATGCTGGTTRCAGGGCCTCCGCGCAGGATATTAAATATTACGAACTCCGCATTGCGAGAAGGGCTACAGATCACAAATAACTGCGTAATAAACACGTGTAAACAGCCCTTCGGTTCACGGCTGATAAACTTTCATGGTGCATTTTATCACCACGCGCGCAGGGGAAGGAGGGCTCGGGAGCCAGGACATCGCTGGCCCACGGACGCCCGGCGCTTGCACCTCTCTTGCTGGAGGTTTGGGTGCAATCCTGAAGCGTGCACTCATCCAATCCCGAAGCGTGCACTCATCCGATCCCGAAGCGTGCACTCATCCGCCGTGCACTCATCCACCGTGCACACCAGCCCTCGGTGCTAAAGAGTTGCAACAGGTCAAGCTGGAGGTGAACGGATCTTCCCAGCTTTTAGGTGCCCTCGTGCTTGAGGCACAGCCAAGCGCGGGAAGAGTCGTCCCAGAAGGGAGTAGCTTGGGCACGAGATGTTCCCGTCTGGTTTTGGTGCAGCAAAGCGAGGGAAATCGTTAGCACCACGTGAAGCGAAACAGAAAACGCTCAAATTCGTTGGCAAGATGGGAGGAGGAAGGAAGGAAACTCTCTCCCCGTGTCAACGTTTTGCTGGAAGGACGGCAAAAAGTTTGTTTGTGTTTTGGTGGCCGTCAAACCTTTGCATTTTGCTCCTTTTTCCTCTTTTTCAACTTGGGTTATTACAAAGCAATCCATGCTGTTTCTAAGAAAAATATCATTAAGTTTCATTTTGAAAATGTCAAAACAAAATGTTTTGGCATTTCTGAAGTGAAACATTTCATTAAAAATGCTGCATCTGAGTGTTTTGACATTTTTTAAATCCGCTCTCCTCCTCCTCCCATTTTTTCAACCTAAATTTGTTAATATTTTTAGTCCTTCTGAAACTTAATTTTCCAGCAAAAAAATACAAGTTACCCTGYGTATTTTGAAAGCTATGAGCAGTGAGAAACTCGGGCAGCTGAGGCTGCCACTGTCTTACAACCTTAGCTGGCATTTCCGTGGGGCAAAAGGAACATGTCGTCACATAATTTTGCATTAAGAGCTTTATTCACTTTTTAAACCATTAGAGTCATATTTCTAAGGAAGACCCAAATGCAAAAATTGTCACTTTTTGGTTGAGGCGAGATCAGTTTTGGGGTCAGCGCACCAAAACMCTACAGATAGTGCGCCCAGCCCTGTGCTTGCAACGTTCGGTGRTAAAACCTCGTGGCTGAAGGTCTCTGCTCCTGGCTGAGGAGCTCCACGGGGCTTCCAGCCGCCCCATTCCCGCGGGAGGCGCCAGGTAGGATTCAGCCACGGGTTGATGGGGAAGGTGAAGCTGAAYCATGCACAAAACCGGGGACTGCTCACGGCATCCCGCGGAGCACCGGGGCTGCGCATCGCCGCTCGCCTGCGCAGCGGTGCTGAGCTCGGCCGGCCCTGGCATCACCACCCRAACCCCGCGTGTTGCGTCCCGCGTGGGACGGGGGGACGCGCTGCCACCGGCTCCAGCCCGGCGAGGCAGGAGCTGCCGAGCGGAGCCCCATCCCGCTGCCGGGCCATATGGCACCGGGCTAATCCCCCAGCGCGAGCCGGGCTGCTCCGCTAATGAGATCAGCTCAGGGAGCACCAGGGCYGTCCCGGCGGAGCCCGCCGCTGTCGTAGCCACGCGGGCAGCGCGGTGGCATCAGCGGAGAGGTGCAGCGTCCCCGACGGGGAAGGCCAAGGGGGAGGCAGAGGGGCTGCTTCGCCCAGCGCTGGGTGTCTCTCGCTGCCGGCAGCAGCGCCCGTGCAGCCAGGACCCCCCCGGCGTGTTTTCGGCGCAGCGGCGGGTCGCAGGCTCCCCTCCAGCCAGCGAACAGCCATGCAAATACTATTTGATTCAAATGCAATCCAAAGCTGCCTTCAAAGCGCTGCTTTTCGTGCAGCGGAGGGAACCGGGTGCAGGGCACATCGCCTACGACAGAGCGCGACGGTCGCCTGCCATGGCCCRAGGTGTTCGTCAGAGGGGACGGGGAAGGCTCTGAAGCCAAGAGATGCTCAGCAGAAGAGTGACCGAGTGCACGCTCCACGCTGTGCTGGATCATCCGAGGGTTTATACCAAGAAATACCGCTCCTAGGAGGGRGTGACACAGCGGAGGCTACTTTGCTATTGAAACACTGAGCCTCATCCCAACTCTGCTGGTCGTAGAGAGACGCATGATGTGGTTGCTTGAGCCTTGGGCTAAATCTTGGCCCRTCCCAGCTTAGTTTGTTGGAGTTTTGCGGATTTGGCTGAACTACGTAAGGCTGAACAGATTAAATTTGTGAGCATTCGTTTCCTGCAAAAATATTCTGTAGTTTTTAAATGGCTATTTAGAAGCTTTCCTGGGACTTCAAGACCCAGAAGCTGCCTCAGCAGTATGAAATATTGACAGTAATCCTAATCTGCTGAAGAAAGATCCAGTTGTTTTTAATCCAGATAAACTAGTTATCTTGGCGCAAAAAAACATGCTTGTGCTTGCGGGGAAAGCTGCGGGGGGGTTGGCTCGCTCCAGGCCGCGGTCCCAGCTAACGGCTCCGGTTTCGGTGTCCCTCGCGCGGGCTGGGCAAGCGGAGCACGGCTGAGGACCTCATTTACATGCTGGCTACTTGCAGCTAGATTTCGGCAAATGGACWAATCTCTTTGGAGTGCTGCCCTGTGCGATGGCACCTCCTCGAGCCAACAGCTGTGCAAAGAATACCCTTTTTTTCCCCCTCTCTTCTGCAGCTGCACATTTAATTCCCGCGTGGTGGGAACAGCTCTAGATCCTGACTCTGCAGGGCTCTAAAAACGACGTCCACATCACCACTGCGAGGCGACGCGGTCATGCTCGGGGATGGGTTTTCCGAGCAAGCGCAGGCACATTTTTGCACCGAGGCAGCCAGCTTGCACTAGCAGTCTCCCTCTGAAACCGTAGCGGCAACGAGACACCGGCAGCTTTTATAGGGGCAGGCTCAGGTGCTGSCGACAGATGAAAGGCTGGACAACCAGAAAGACAGCTCTGAAGTGGCTACTTAAAGAAAAAGGAGGAAAAACTGCCTCTGGTCTCCTCACTCATTTTTTGACCATATTCTGCAGTCCCCCTGCCCCTTCGGTGACGAGCTGTGTTCGAAGGGCCACAACGGCCTCGTCCTGCCAGCGTCAGGTCGCAGACCACCACGAGCAAAGCTGCACTGCCCAGTGCCCTCGAGTCTCCTCGGGGCCCCTCTGCTTCTCCTCCTTTCCCCGCAAACATCAAGAAAAAAGGGCGGAAAGGAGGTGGCGGTTCAGGAACATAAAGTCCCACAAAGAAAATTATCTTCCTTTCACTTGAGTTTTTTTGAAAGCTGCCGGGTTGCAGAGGCTGTTCTGTTGATTGCAGTTTCACTCTCTGATTATGAAATAATGGAAGCATCAAAAAATCATCAMGCTTCCTTCCTCAGTTTGAGTTTGCCCTTCATCCCGTGGTTTCATGCTAAGGAGAAAATGGTCATTTGGAGAGGAAGGGGGGAAAAAACACAATATTGTTAATCTCTTAAAGTCGTAGCTCTTTATTTGTTATTCCCATTTTACAGCCTGGAGATTTTAAAGATCAATTAGCAACTCTCTTACACATGAACAATAAAACCTTTCATGGGGAAACCTGTCCCCAGGCTGCAAAGTGCCTCTCTATCCTCCTTACAGCAAGAGGAAAGGACAGGCAGCTCCACAAAGCAGGAATTCCCAGGGAAAAAGGTGGCCCGGGCTGGAAAGGGCCGTTTTTCCAGGCGCTGATCTGCTCGCGCCGGAGGAGCGGGGTGGTGCTTTGAGCCCAGCGCTGTGTCCGGCTGGGTTGACACCGGGTCTGGCTGACTCACACCGGTCAGTGAGCCACGGGGAGAAACCTCTCCGTCCTCGCCCTTTTGCTGTGCTCATCCCGTAATACTTGGGATCATTGAGGAGCTGAGGAGCTAAAACTGCTTTATGTTTATTCGCTCACGCTTTGTCCCAGAGACAAAAGTGCAGCCTTCGTTTTAATGGTTTATAACACATGCATACACACACGAAAGGATTTATAGACACAGACGTAAGACAAAACGGGCAAAATAACTGCAAAACCCAAACTTGTTTATTTAGCACACGGCAGCTAAGCACGGCCCGTGGCTCGGGATGCCGAGCGACTCCGCGGGCTTCGCGCCCCGTTCCCAGGAGAAGGGTGAAGCTCTCCCCATCCCTCGCACGTCCCCACGCCAGCTCCCTCTCGCGACGCCTGAACACTTTTCTTTTCTCTCTCTTTTTTTTTTTTAACTCCAATCTGTTTGCACTTCTCCCCCCACCCCGCTATCCATTAGGCCTTCTGGGGAAAGAAAGAAACAGCCTCTCTGTTTTTAATCAACCTAATTAGTGTATCTTTAATACAATTAGAGGGAAATTTTCCCGCTCCCCCCCCTCCCCGTGTATCAATTAAAGGCCCACAGTTGCAGGGTAAATTCCTAATCCATTTAGGACCGTCTCCCCCGGCCCCCCCCCCGCCTGGCAGAGCGTTGCACCCTCCTCCGTTTTCTTCGGGAGTCTGTTCAAACAGCGCTTTGTGCGCGGTAAATAAATTACGCGCGGCCCCCGCGGCCCCTGCGCGGCGGCAGCCGGCCCGCGGCCAGGCAGCTGCGCGATTGTGCGCGGGCGGCGGCGGCTCCGCGGTCGCGCTGCGGCTCCGCGCTCGCCGCGGCGGCTGCCGCTCTTCTGCTTGCCGTCGTGGTGGGGTTTTTTTTTTAATTTTATTTTTTTTAATTTTTTTTTTTAAGGTTTGGGGTTGGTTCCGTGCAGTTTGGGGGCTAGGCTCTATTTTTAGGGCATGCAAGTTTTTTTTTTTTTTTTTTGCAAGCCCCCCCCCCTCCGCGGGTTGGCGTGCGGCCCCCGCAGCTCCTGCCCCTCGCAGCTCTTCCCCTCCCGAGCCGGGGTGCTGGGCTCACCTCGGCTCCCCTGCCGGGGTGCTGGGTGCAGGAATCCCAGCTCAGCACCGCTGGGCTCGATCCTGCCCCGTGCACTGCAGTAGTGACTTGGGGCGTGCGAGGTGCAGGCTGCCAGTCGCTTACCGGCTGGTGTAGCAGCACCTAAATAGCAATGCTGTTTCCTCGTTTTGTATTTTTTTTTCTTTTTTTCCCCCCTTCTTGTAATAACGACAGGCCACGGCCCAGGCTGGGAAACCCGAGTGTGATGGAGGTGCGTGCGGTGCTCCTTCCTCCCGCCGCGGCCTCAGTGCTGTCCCCAGCGCGGGCTCTTCGCCCCAGGTGTCCCAGAGCTCGAGCGCCCAGCCCAGACACCTGCCGAATTAGCGCGTGTTTATTTGTAAACTGCTGAGGTGGGTTTAGGGCTCTCGGCTTGGAGCGCGGCACCCCTGCGCTGGTGCCCGCGGAAGAGGCGAGAGGGGACGAGGGAAGGAGCTGGGCTGGAGCCGGGAAGCCCTTGGAAAGGACGGGGAAGCGGGAGCACGCGAACGTCACCTGACAGCCTCTCCCCGTCGTGCAGGCGGGGTGAAAGCGCTTGTTTGCACAGGCAGCGAACACCAAAAAGTTCGGCCAGCAGCTCGTTATCGTCAGTGCAAACACAATTAGTAGCTTTGCTGCTGCTTTCGCGAGGTAGACGAGCAAAACTTCCTCCCTCTGCTTTTCTCTCCGGCTGGCCCAGAACTACGGGGTCCTGCCTTTATGGATCACTGAGTCCCTGCGTTTTCTTAATGAACCTGTGTTTAATGCTTGACTTCTCTGTGTCATGTTTAATTACAGCAGCTGTAACTTCCTTGTTGGTTGGCTTGAAATAATATCTAAGCGCTTCTGAGCTTCAGAGCCTTGTTATTCTTCCATAATTAGAGTTTTAAAGCTGGTGTGAGCCCATCTCTGTGATCTAGTGCAGCCATTTCCGAAGCATGCGTATTGCCAGGCCTCGGATTTCCCGAATATGGGAAAGAGAGATTATTTATGGTCTTGTATGTGTAGGTGTAAGGAAGGGTAGGCCCAGGGTGCAAGAGGTGACAGCGGTGCTCTGAGGATTGATGTTAGTGGAATATATTACTGAGCATTTTACAATTCAAATACCGCCAAGGAATAGATATGAAAAGTTCTGCCTCAAAAACTGGACATTGCAAAAAAAGGAGAAACCCAGCAAGAAAGCAGCACGTCCTGGTGTGACAGGGCTGGTCCAAGCCAGGAAAAGGCTTGTGCGCTGGGAACATGTGCTGAGGCCCCATTTCTTGCTCCTGGGCCTGTGCCCTGCTGGTTTTCTGCACTTTTCTGTGGATTTCCTGGAATTACAGCAAAATCCGGCTGCGGGAGTCAGGACATGTCAGAGTCCTCGCGTGGTGGTCATCACTGCATGGCGCACGGAGGGCACAGTGAGCTGGTTTTGGCTATGCGGGGCGCGTGGCGTGTGTGCTGGGCGATGCCTGCACGTGGACGTTGGCCGTTTGTCCTGGACTCCAGCGGTCCGGCACTGGCAGTCCCTCAAAGGCCGCCCTGCTGCGGCGAGGGGGCCAGTCCCTGCGGCGTTACTGGTAAAGCTCCTCTTGCCTTCACAGTAACTCCCCGGAGAGACGCCGGAGGTCGTAAAGCACATGGCAGAGCTCCCACTGCAGAGGACGGCGTGCAAAGATCTACCACATCTCCACGTCTGTGCAGCAGATGACCGTGCCGCAGGTTGGGTTGCCTCTCCCAGCTTAGCCTTGCAAGCAAGATGCTAGTTTGCACCCTGGAAGCTCGAGTCTCATGGTGAGATGTCAGCTTGAAAATGGGCATCATGCAGCTGTCTTGATAAGGTATTTGTGTTAGCAACTGTTAATAGCGAATTCTTGCAGCCAGCTCTTGGATCTGGCCTGCTCCTGACTTACGTCCCGCAGCAGGGAGCTCCCCGGGTGTCTGCTTTGTCTGAAACCTGAAAATGGACTTTCTTTGCCTTCGGTTTGAACTTGCTTCCTTTCCTTGCTATTTAATATGCAGCTTCTTCCCTGAGAAGTGCTGGCACTGTGAGGATTTTGGGTTCTCACTGTCCCTTCGTGTCCCCTCCATTTTGGTCTGTGTTTGATAACGTTTCTGGGAAAATGAGAGGCAAAAACTAGATGGGGATGAGTGTGGATATGGGCTGGCGCGGATGAGTTTGGGAACTTGAAGTGACACTGTGCCTCCCCATGAGAAGATGGGCGAGACACCAGCCAACTTTCGAAACAAGTGGCCTTTTAAGGAAGTGCCAATTCGGGAGAGAAGGGGGCTTTGAAAGGGTAGAGATGACCCCATTGATAACAGCCCAGCACATCTGCACTGCTGGCAAAGGAGACGCAAATGTTCCTCTCCTCTCAATCTCCTCCTCTATAGCCGTTTCCTTTAAAAGAAAGATTTTTTTTATTCCAGTGAAAGCGAAGGGACCGATGTCTCTTTCTTAACTTATGTTCAGCTACCTGTGTAGCCAGGGCAGCTGCAGYGGGAGTCGGTGCACATACGCACACACACGCACACACACCCCAGCTGTTGGGGCTCTTCTTTGGCCATAGTGGGAATTCAGCCGCCGTAACCCATCCTCGCTCCGCGTGGAGAGCGCGGGGCCCTCGCACCACTGGCATTGCTAGTGCCAATATTGATCCAGGGGGTTGTTTTCCCGGGCTGGGCATGGCTCTCCAGGGTGGGCGGGTTTGGGGCATGCCTCCAGAGCCGGGCAAGGCCTGCAGCAGCKCATCGCAGGAGGACCCAGGGCCGTGGCCAAGAGAAAGGTGAAAAGAAGAGCTCCGAGCAGCTGGCACGCGGTGGCTGAGGGCCACCTCCTTGCAGAGCCACCACGCAGTTGCCGGGCTCTCGCTGGCCTTACTGCACCGAACTGCAGCCCGAGGAGCCTGTGGAGGATCTCAGCACCTTGATGGGCCCATCTGTGCAATGCGCTGCGGGAAGACCTGAGCCGCTCATCCAGCGAGATGGGAACATCGGCATGGTGCCAAGCTCGCAGGGGCTGGTGCAGCAGGAGATGGACTCGCTGTGGGCCAAAATACAATGTCTCCCCACTGTGGCTTTGGAAAGTCCCTTTGCCCTTTCGAAATCCAGTTGTCTAGAAGATCTAGCCATGCCAGTCCATCCCTAAATGGTGGTTAGTAGAAACAGGCAGGGATGAAGCACCCGGCTGTATCCACGTACGCTGGAAACTCTTCACTGAAGCATCTGCCACGGACCATGTTTGAGGATGAGATCCGGCATGCAACAACCCGAGCCCTGGGGCCGTCCCCCTGCGACAGGAGCAGAAAAGCCCACGGGGAGGGTCACATCGGCTTCCATCCAGAGCACCCCCCGCGCAGCGCCCACCGTCCCGGAGCTGCAGAACGGAGCTCATCTCCTTGAAAGGGCCCCGCAATACAACTTCTGCGGAGCATTAAGAGGCCTTTTTCTGGAGAGAAGGGGATGGCTGGAGTGACAGTCTCTGAATTGCAATTTGAAACGTTTACAGCCCAGTCAATCCTAATTCATTATTAGCTGTAATTGTTTCAAAGAAAGTGTCCACTGTTATGTAAAATGCAGTCCCAGATGCTCCTAATGGTTCAGGCTCTCTGATTGCTGTAATTTGCAAAGCTTTTGCCTTTTTTTTTCCCCCCCTCTGTAGTTATGATGTGCCTTTTATGAGAGAGCGAGGAAGAAAGAGAGAAAAGCACGCCATTAGAGGAAAATAATAATGTTGTACCTGAAAGGCCATTAGCGAGTCTCGTATGAAAGTATGCATCTGGTCTGCAGCGAGCCCGGCTCGGGTGCTCCCCCCGGCACACGCGAGAGCGCCGCACACGCCGGGGACACGCGTGGCCCCGCTGCCGGCGAGGCTGGGCAAATCGAATGGGGCAGATTCTGCTGCTGAGGGATTTCTTGTCCCTTTTTCCATGCGAGGGAAACATCCGCTTCCCGACCTCCATCTTCTGATGGTGCTTTGCGTGGAGCCGAAACCGCAGGGACGAGGTTTCCTGGGATAGGGAGCTATACGGCACGGGGCGTTTCGCGGCTCTTACTGCTGCCTCTTGCCTCCAGCACCGTGTTCAGCTCAGGTGTCTGTTTTAGCCTGGTGCCAAGAGCTTCTTAAGTCGCTAATATCAATCTAATTTAAGGAGGGCTTTACCTGATGAGGCAGGTTTCAGCCCCCGCTCTGCGCGGAAGGAAAGGGATGGAGGTCAGGCCGTAGTTCTGCTCCAGCCCTGCCACGAGCGTGGTCCCACGGGGCCGGGCACAGCCCTGGGCTGGGTTTCTCGGTGCGTTTTGCTTGGCTAGAGCTGGGATCGGGAGCGGACAAAGCGGCAGCGCTGTTAGTGCCTCCTTGAGTGCTCTTGGCAAAAAAATACCCAAACTCATTGTGGCAAGTGGCTAGAGGATGAGAAAGCTGAGATGAAATACGCCGTCCGCTGTGTATTTACCCGGCAGATGCTGCGTTCATAAATTGTCTGGGAGTGAGATATTTTATTAATTGCATTGGGGTGTTTGTTTTCCCGAGGCCGGATCGGGGAGCAGCAAGGCGGGGATACAAAGGCCGAGGCGGGAGAGCCGGAGCGGCCGGCGGGAAGGGAGGTCCGGCCTTTCACCTCTGCTCTCCCGCTCCTCGGACAAAATCCCTGTCCGGGCGACCCAGCGGGACGAGGGCGGCGAGCGCAGCCCAGCGCTGCCGCTTCCCACCAGCCGGCCCTGCCCCGGCTCCCTCCCCGCGGCCGGCTCCCGCGGGACAGGCTTTGTCTGGGGAAGATGGAGAGGGCTGATTTAGCGGGGTGGCCGCCCTACCTTTCACCCCCGCCGAGGGTGGTCCTCCGCGGCCGCCGCCGGGGGCATCGGCAGGGCAGAGCGTGCCGTATTGTGTGCTCGAGGCGGCTTTTCCCGGGGGAGGGAAGCACGGCACACCGCTCCATCCCTGCGGCTCTCGCGCTGTCCCGGTGCTGGAAGTCTCCTGCTGCTGGGAATAGAGGGGAAAGCTCTTCACTTGTGTGATGGCTTTAGTATGGATTAACTCAGGAGTCCTGGGCTGTGGGTCCAGCTCTGGCAAACGGCCACCTGCACGGGCTTGGAAGAGTCAATTAGGCTTTCAGTCATCACTCACTAGTTAACGCAAGGTCTCTAATTCCCCTGACCTGATGTTCTGGGGGTGCTGAGGTTGGCTGGTCAACCACGGGTAGCTTCCACGGGAAGGCAGAGCTTGGCAGCGAGTGCAAATGCCCTTTACACGGCCAAAACTGTGTCTTTGGGGGATTGATGGCAGCATCACAGCCTCCATTTAGATGTAACCTGAAGGATCGGGAAGTGAGAGCGGGCGGCAGGGCTGGCCCYGTGTCTCGTCGCGCTGCCAGAGCAGCCGGTGGGGCCACGATCGCTTTGCTGCCGCCCGCGTCCGCTGCCCCGGCTGTGCTGCGGCCGGCGAGCGCCCGGCTCCCGCGGGATGTGGGAGGGCTGGTCCCGGAGCGGCCGGATGCGCGTGCCAGCGGGATGCCGACAGCAAGCTGTCCGGCGTCGGGAAGGGCTGCGTGACAGTGGGGCGAGGAGGCTGGAAAGCTCTGCTTTTCAACCCGCCAGAAAACGATGTCTGGGGGGGGGGTGAGGCGAAAGGCTCCGAACTCCCCAAATCGGCCCTAGAAAACGGATACACCAAACCGAGAGCACAATGGTCACATACAAACCAAAGCAGCCTTTCTTGTTCGATATTTTTTTTTTTCCCTCACATCTCAATTAACTCTCTTTATTTTTTCATCACGGAAATTGTTTGCGCCTCTAACAAACGGGAGGAACATTTGCAAATGCCTTTTTGTCTGAAGGCAAAGCTGCTTGGTGCTACTGAACTTCAAGGGATCGTTCCCCATTTCCGCTCCTCTCCTTTTCTTTTCTGAGGCAGAACGCAGAATAACTTAAAAGTCAGTGATTCAGACTGCAATTATAACCTAAAAGCACAAATAAAAGATAAGCTGGCATCCTACTGTTCCCCATTTGCATCTGTGTCACATGGGATGAAGGGAAAAATAAAATCTGCTTTTATAAAATGTTGAGCCAGAGAATCTCATCCAACGGCAAGGAGAAAATAAACAGATCCCCTGAGGCCCGGGCTGCTTGAGCTGCAAATGACGGCGCGGTTGGAAAACGGGATGAGGATGGCAGCTCCGGCGCCGGGAGAGGTGCGAGGCGGGCGCCCCGTCCATGGCGCAGCGCTGCACCACGAGCTGCTGCCGAGCTGCCTCCCGCCCGGCTTCACGCAGACCGTGAGCATCGCACCCCTCCGCCGGGACGTTTCCCATCGCACCTTGGATACCCTTTCCGGGGTCTGTCCTGTGTTAAAGCACTTTTACCGTTATCCTGTGTTGTGGGGAGCAAGGGTTTATTTAGCACCACTGAAGGTTTCTGTCCTGCTAGCTTGAAAAATCACCTCCCAGGGTGTTTTGGGTTTCTTTGTTTGCAGAGACAGTTGGGGAAATTAGTGGGGTCCTGTGAACGTTTGATGAAAATAGATGGGTTTTTGAGGCAGTGGGCTTTTTTTTTCCAGCCCGCTCTCGCAGACGTGGCCCTGTCCTTCACCACCTTTTGTTTCCCCAGGCACCTTCCGATGTTTTACAAAAGCAGGTTTTATTTCCCCTGCTGCTACCTGAGCCTGCTCAGCGCCGCGACGGGCGCGGGAAGGGCCGTGGTGTGGGACGGGCAGTGCTGGAGCCCTTCCCGGAGCTCGGCCGGGCCGTAACGTGCGTTTCTCCGTGTCTGGGACCCGGCAGGACGGAGCGGCTCCTCGCAGGCTGCCCGTGCCCACGAGGGAAACGYGGCAGCTGGACCCGGCTTCGCTCGCCGAACAAAGTGCTTCTCCCCGCGCCGCGCCGGCAGCCCGCGATTTGCATACAGATGCTTCCGAAATCCTCGCCGTCGAGGGGGAAGGGGGCCGTCGGTGCCGGGAAAGAGGTGAGGCTGGCCGCCCGGTGCCTCCTGGCTCGGCGTTTGTCCTGTTGTCCGTCCGTCCGTCCTTCCCACGAGCCCACTCTGGCTGCCTGCGCTCGCCGGCGCGGGACCGCGAGCGGGCTCTGCTCGTGGTGGGACCCTGCGCGTAGGGACGGTCCCTTGGCTTGTTCGTAACTTGATGTCCCCTGCCCGTCCTCCCACTCCTTCTCTTTCCTCCCTTTTTTGCCTCCTCTTCTTCTCTCTTTCCTCATCTCGCCTTCTTCGTCTGCTTGTCTCCATGCTCCCCCGCCACTGCTTTTGGTTGAAGGCCCTGGGAATTACTTTAAAACGAGTTTTAGCTCCTGCTCGCAGCTAGCCGAAAGCTTTGGGTACCGCGTGCTGCTGTGGCTGGAGTACGACTGCATCCGACTGCATCCGGCCGGTGATGCTCAGAGCCTGCTCGGAGCCGGGGCTGGCGGGGGGGCTCCAGCGTCCCCCCAGCAGAGTTGAAGGATTAGTGTCGTCTGGGCCCAAGCAGTGGGTTTTGCAGGTGAAGGAGGACCGAACTGCCTCAAAAACCTGTCTATTTTCATCAGACGTCAGCAAGGGGGAGGAATAGCCCGTGATCCGCTCCCCGCCGCGCAGCGGAGGAGCTCGGACCGGGGCCTGTCGTGGCCACCAGTAGTCTGTCTGTTTTACTTTAAGGAAAAGTTATCCATCGGATATGTTTGAACAGCGAACGAGGAGGCTGTGAGCTGCCGCGGACGGTCCTTGGGCAGAAGGGGAGGATGAATTTGTCAAACGCGCTATTTGCACAGCTGGGCCGCGGAGCGTTTTGCGGGGTGCAGACAACTGAGCTGGTGCACGAGTGAGGCACTGAATTCCTCATCCCCTTTTCACGCGCATCTCCCCGGACCCTGGTGGCTTTCGATTATCTTTGCTGGAATTCAGATCCCATTGGACCCGGGGGTGGCTGGGGGCGCCGGGCAGCACACGTCGATTCTGCAGGCTTCAAAATGAGCTCGGAAAGGTAAAACACAGGTGCCACAAACGTCGCGTCTTAGGAGCTCAGCCACCCCCCGCCTACCGATGTCTAATGAAAGAGAACAAAACCCGAACGCTGAACAACAGCAAGTCGCTGGAAATAACATAGCTCGTCCGCCGTCCTTGTAGCGCCCATTATCGAATACGGAGCGCGACGCCCCGAACGYGCGGCCTCGGCAAACGGCACGTTGAGTCGGCGCGGCACGCGGCGGCTGAAGAGGTGCTTGCCTCGCGAACGGCCTTGGCATACATTAACTGAATAAACCGTGCCATTGTGGCGCTACTTCACGTGCTCTGCTCAGTTGACCCGCTCAATAACTGTTTGCTTGCACAGATTTCCCCGCACAACCCTGGAGCTCAGCAGATGTGTTTGGAGTAGGCGCTCTCCCGCTTCCTCCCATCAAGGTGTATTGTTGCCTCTTTTGAGAGCTCCAGCTCTCACGAGCGTGACTCATTCAGGCAAAATTTCTGTGCTGTTTTCAGGGACCCTGAAAGGTTTCCAGGCRTAATTTACCTCTTCTGTGGCTGTGTTTTGAACCTAAGCAAAAACTTACTTTGTATTTTATTACAGAATATCTGCACAGGAGAAAATACTGAATGCGAGGGGCACCCGCGCGGTGTGCAACTGCAGCTGGAGCAAAAATTGAGCCAGGAGAATCAGCTGAAAAGCCTGCGTTAAGCAGGAGGTTTGGATAGATAATCTCAATCCGTCCTGGCATTAACGGCTGCAACACGTGTGTCAGCATCTCCCCTCCGAGATTCCTCAGCCCGGGAGAAGGGGCCTCGCAGTCCTCCCTAGTTTATCGGTCCTTTGCCTTGCCCTTGCAGCACTGCGCTTCCCCAGGCCTTTCCCTGCTTGCCGAAGGAGTTAAACAGCARTGGCCTGGACTGTACTTCTGGGGTGCGAAGGCTGACTTGTCCCTGGGGCTGGAACGTCTCCTTGGCCCAAAGCAAAGCCATGGTCCATCCCTCGTGCAAAGCCGCACGCCGGCAAGCACCTCGGCGTCGGGAGCCCCCGGTTCCAGCTCCACCATCTGGAGGATTTCCACAAAGGTGACCCTTCTCCTTTTGCAAACCGTAAGTCGTTTGGCCTGTAAATTGTCAGATACACAGCTCACGTGGCTGGTACCTCCCGTCTTCTGCCCGCAGCAGCAAAGCGCGGCGTAACTGTCACGAATTCAGGCTGAGCAGGTGCAATCTCTCCTTGAGACAGAAACAGAGCAATCTCCTTTTTTTTAACCGCTCACTGAGTGGCCCAAAGCTTCATGGAAAACCAGTCTTCAGTAGTAAAGACGAAGGGATTTTCCCAGTTATTTTAAGAATACGGGCGGCTTTTGGTAAGGAGTAAGGGCGCATCCCTCAAAACAAAGAAGYGGCAGCAAGTTTGGAAGTGCCTGATGCTGAAATCAAAGTCAGCTTGAGGTTAGCTAAAAATACAGCAGACACGTTCTGCGTGCCCGTGAATGCCAAGTCCCAATAAGCCATTAAAAGTTGTGGAGATTTAAAATCCTTTTTTTCCATTGATGTATCACATGAATCACAAATACCCTCAAACGAGCCATTTGTGCATCTCCCTCCAGACAGAGCTGACAGGGAAATAAACCAAACGCATGCAAATATTATTTCAGGGCAGGCTGAGATTGGACGGGGTGAAAGAAAAAAAGTTAAACCCAGAAGCATATTTATTTCTGCATATTTTTGTCTGCTTCAGCTTTCTGCTGGCGGCGAGAGACCAAACTTTGGAGGCACCCGACCCCGGATTATCCGAGGGAAGACGTGCTCGCTGTTTCGAAGTCGCCATCTGTGCAGGGAATTGCAGGCGGGGAAGGAGCCTGGTGCAGAGGCGGCTGCACTGGTCCGACCCCGAGAGGGACCGCTCGGCCCCTCAATTCCTGAGCATCCTCGAGCCCTCTCGCTGCGTTTGTCCCAGCGAGGAGTTTTTTGATGGGCTCTTTTAGCTTTTCTATTTTTTTCCCCGCTACCCTCCAGCCCAGCTCCAAGGACTTTCCCCCTCCCCATCAGCCCGGCGGCGGGTCCATTTGCTTTTGTCTCCCGTTAATTGCTTGCTACTTTTCACTGCCTGCTCCTCCCCCTTTCAAAGATAAATTTCGGAGCCGGAGCGGGGTGGAGAATGGCTGGGCCCGCTGTTATTTTTGACATTCGCCCCGGTGACAGCTGGACCTTGCAGGGCTGGGGCCGTCCGCACACAAAGCCTATTAGCTGTGCCCACTCACTTAATGAGGCCTGAAGTCTGGAAGGAAAATTTCCTCCCAGAAGTGTGGCAGGGCCCTTTGTCATTGTAAACAGGCGCTGTTTGCCGAGTGCTGCCTGGCCTTTCTCCTTCCTGCCACCGCCGGCTTTTCTATTTACTCAGGGAACAAAAGCGAGGCCGTGTCGGCGTGCAGCGAAGAAAACGCGCCCGGCTCCTCGGATTCGCATGCATGCGCGCACACGCGCCCGCGCCGCCTCCGCCGCCCACCTACCTCGGCCCCGGCACCCGCGTCCCGCCGCGCTGCTCCCCGCGGCGCGGGACCCCCGAGCAGAGCCCCGGTGTCCGGCTCCGCCGGGGCCGCTCGCTCTAGGGATGGCCGTGCCCGGTCAAACCAGCGCGATGCTCCCCCCAAATCCCACACCGCGCTGTGATTTGGGGCTCCAGCAATTCCTGCACAAAGTCTGATTCCCCCCCCCCCCCATGAATTTCTCTGGTTGTTTTTTGAGCGTACGCCCATTTTTTAGCATTTGCTGCGTCCTGTGGCGAGGAGTTTCCCAGCTCTGCAATGGGAGTCGCTCCCCAGCAGGATGAAACCAGAAGTCTCCATAAAGCATTTTACAAACAGAAACACTCTCCATGTAACTGCTAGCGTAGGTTTATTAAGACTTCTAGCAGTATGCAAGCAAAGAGCAAGGAAAGAGGAAAAAGCCCAGGCAGCTTTCCCGAAGCGCTGCCTCCTCGCAGACGGTCCTTCTCCGGCCTGAAGGTGTTTGGTCACTTGCCATAGGCCCTGTCACCAAGGAGCAGCAGAGTTATTGGGATAAAAGCTTTGGAGTAAAGGTCTTGATTTAAATAATAAGATGAAATCTGCAGGTCTGGTGATTTGCAAGATAACCTTCAATGTAGGCCGAGTATAAATGAGAGCAGGAACGTCCATCCGCTTAGTCTTCGGCCAGGCTGGGGATGAGCGGAGAGGTGGGAGTTGTCCCTCCTTTGTAGCATTGATACCGAAGGCTAAAGAGTGTTTAAACGCGCTGCTTTGGGTGCGGGAGAGGGCAGGTGAGGCTGCTGCGAACCTCCTGGTCTGCGCTGTGGCAGTTTGCTTTTGTGGTTCGAGTGGGCAGAGGCGACTTGAGAGACAGACTTAGGAGAATAACTTTGTGCTGTTGCTTTCCCAGGCTGCCCCGGTTACAAATTCCAAGAGGCTTCAGAAAAGCAGCTCCCAGGCTGAGATTTTGCTTTCTCTCCCAGCACCCCTTCCCCCTCTTTTTTTTTGTTCCTTCTCTAGGGGTTTGCTTGCTCGTTTTTTAAATATTTGCATATTTCAGTGCTTGCTTTCTGTTGGGAACCAAGGCTGTTTGGTAAAAGCTGAATCTTTCTATAAATATAAGTCAGGCAAAAAATTACCTTTTTTGTGTGCTTTGCAATTATCACAGCGAAATGCCTCCTTTCTTCCTTTCACAGGCAGTTTTCTATTTTTTAACAGAAAAACTAAAATTTTACTTCAAGAATGCCGGGTTAATGCCATTAATGCCATTTTCCCTGTGAAGTTAAGCTGGCTTCATGACTGAAGTGTTTCTCTTCAATTTATAAAATTGCTTGTGGGTATGTCCCACTTTGGGAAGGCACGAGAGGCATTCGCAAGCAAGAAAACTCAGGTTCCAAATTGGTTGTTTAGTGACAAAGGGAGGGGAAAGACCAATCTTTATCCTGTATTTTAAATTTGCCTTTGCCAGTGTTTCTGAAGTGGCTTTTCCCTGCTCCATAAATCATAAGGCATAAAACTGACTGTCTCAGGAAATATAGAGCAATCTTTAATCACCGAGGCTCTCAGCGCACACTGCTTGCTCCTTGAGCTGCTGCTGCTGACGCCAGCCCACCGTCTGCGTCTTGTTCTCCGGAGCTTCTGCTCTGCCTTTGCCGAGGACAAAAGACGATGAATAAAGAAACAGAATAAATAATGTTGATGTGAAGTCGCCAAGTACTTCCCTTCACGTAGACCGTGGTTGCCCTTTTGGCTCCTTTGATGTGCAGAGGGATCAGGGGAAGGGATTTTCTACTCTCGTCTGGCTGTGTCCGAGGCACTTGGACGGCAGCAGCTTTGGTGGAGCTCCTTCTTCACTTTCCAAACTTCTGCTAGCTTGGGCGAACACTGCCTGTTTTGCAGCAACCTGGTTTATCTGACGGGACATCAGGTTTTGAGAGATGATCATGATTCAGAAATCTAAGTTTCCCACTTTAGTGGGTCTCCAGTCGAGGAAATCGTGTGTAAATGTTGATTGAGAGGTAGGAATGGGAAAGCCTGGGTTGTGAGAGTGATGCTGAGGCCATAGCACTCATAGTGGGCTACCATGCTTTATCTACTGCTTGAGCAAGCTTTCCAGGTACTCTGACAGCTTCCAGCACATGTGAAAGCCTCTCGGCTGCATTTGTCCATAACTCCTTGAAAATTTCCCCGGTTGCGATGGAGAACCTTTCTCTGGCCCATAGTCACCTTGCCTGGGGCCAGTTTGGGCAGCTAGGAGCCTGCCATGTTTCTCTTTTCCCTTTGTGGTTCTGCCTAATTCTGGGACTGGGTTTTGATACGGAGAGCCCTGCAGAAGCCCCTCTTTCCTTTGGTATCGGTTTCTCCTCAGCAAACTCTGCGCGAGGGGATCACGACACGGCAAAGGTGCCGCGCAGACCAGGGAGGAAGCTGTGCTTCCCTTTGATAGGAAACAAGGTGGGGGCCAGGAGGTTTTCTCCGTTGCTGTGGCCTCTTCATCTCAATGTCCCTCTAATATCTGCTAATCGGATTTTCATTTGTAGGCTCCTTTCTAATTCACCGGTGTTCCTACCTCCAACGTTAAGTTGGCAAGCTTGCGCCTGTGTAAAAGCTGTAAGTTAGGACTGGGCAAACAGCTCCAGGAGTGCCTGCGAGCTTGGCGTGTGTCGAAGGGATTTGCATTTTGAAGACAGAGCTAATCCCTTTTCTATGGTCCGCACTCATAGGCAGCTGCCCCAGAAGCATTTTGCCTGTCCTCTCCTCCCTTCTCCCTGCCAGTGGGGATTTCAGAACAAAGAGGGAGGGTTGTTCAGCGGTGGGAGCACTAACCTGGCACTCGGGAGACCTGGGTTCAACTTTCTGCTCTCAAACAGCCTCTCAGGGGGACCCTGGATGAATCTTGGAGGCTACGTTACACAGGCGCACGAGCAGGCTTACGCGTGCTAACACCTACCCCTTGCACGATGCTGGCCTCCAGCCCAGCTCCAGCTCGAGTGCTGATGTCCCACCAGGCTGGGAAGAGTCCAGGCCAGGGAAGCTGCTGACGTGGCTGTGAAATGTTTTGGTCTGCTCCTGCCCACCCTGTCCCGACGGCACCAGCGCACAGGTACCCGGAGAGCCCACGTGCATTGCCTGCTGGAGCACCAGCCATGGCATGCGAGGCTCAACGGGGACAGACCCACCTCCCCTTCAGACATATCCTTCGTCCTACGTGGGCAAATGCTGCTTCCTTTCCTCAACCGTAAAGATACATGCATTAGAGCTCAGACACTCTGTAAATGAGTGAATGGATAAACATCTTACCAAAGCTTTCAACCAACTTTTTAAAATTGGAATTGCAACTAATTAATATTTCTGGGTCTGTTTTGAGAGGTCTGTGAAAATGTAGGCGCTTCTTTCTTCTTCAGTCCTCAGAGCCTTCTAAATAGCTGATATTAAGCGAGGGTTAGATTTCAGGTCATCTCGGCTTAAAGATGGACAAACTGTAAGAGTTGCTCTGAGTCCAGCAGCTGACGGGGGAGATGTTCAGAGAGTCCCTGGATGAGACTGCACTTTTCAAAGCCAACTGCGGCGTGTAGATACTCAGCACTCACTGAAATGAATAGGAGTGTTAAATCTCAGGATTCAGCTGGCTTTGCCTATCGAGTGAACAAGAGTGTTATGAACATCCTATTTATCACTGACTATTTCATTAGGAATATTAACTTCAAGATCTGGCCTGAAGGTGGGAAAATTGAATACCAAGAAATTCAGCTGGATTTGAGTAGTGATTTCCAGTGCTTCCTTTGCTTCCTTCACAGAGGCAAGGATGGTCTTTCCATAGTATGAGTGATTATTTGCCCCAAACTGACTGCAATTTTAGGCAGTTGTGATGACAAGCTTTGAAGCTGAGGAGGAATTTTTGGGCCATTTCCAGCCCCAGCTGCACGATTCTGCAATTACCTGCAGAGGCATCTGGGAACCCGAGGAGGCCAGGCTCTCTGCTTGCCCTGCGTGCAAGAGGTGAGATCGGCAACACCAATTTCAGGTCCATGAATGCTTCCAGTTTTAGCAAATCAACGTTTTCCGACAATAAGGGAAAAATATGTTCCTTAGAAAATCTCCTACCAACTTTACAACTTTGGATCGCACCAGGTCCATCACTAGATCCCTGCACGTGTTTGCAGGTAGCTGGTCTCAGGATGAGCTCCGTTCTGCACTTAGTATGCTTAGAAAATGATCCAGAAATGTCTTGTAATGCTTTTTGTCTCTGCCTCCCTCCTACCGTCAAAGGGAAGGGAAGACTTGCACCAAAGCAAATGGCTCCACATCCACGTTGTTCCCAGGAAAACCGCCCAGTGCTGGCAATCCCCAGGGTGACTATTTCTCGTGGCAAGGATGGCCGGACAGCGATGATGCGGCCTGTGCTGCTGGAGCAGGAAAACGGCACAGCACAGCAGAGCCAGGTGGGCTTTTATTGGCCGGGAGAGGAATGCAGACTCCCCCCAAGTGGGGAAGAAAATATATTTGGGTTGCATTTGAAATAAGGCTTGTGCAAAAATTTGCATAATAACATGTAAAAAAATGTGATGCGAAACTAAATATAGTGCAGTGCTCTCTTACCAACCTCTGGTTAATCAAAGTTAACTGCATTATAATGTGACGTGCGTTGTCTCACCGCATATCAAATTTCCATTCTTCCAAACCCCTGGCATGTCTCTAAAATGCAGCTCTGCAAAGAAGTACAGTGTGTCCCTAGTAAAACAAACTCCCAACCACGCTAAACCTCGCTGTGGAGTCATCCCTAAACTTGCCTTCATTTTAATAACAAAGTTTTCATTCTTTATTTTAATTCTTGCCAAGTCTTTTGAAACAAACCTGGGTGGAAGGGTTAGCGTCAGAAATACCTGGTTTCCAGTTTTCAGGGGCTGGAGGGGAAGGTTTTTCTGTCAAGTCTGGAACAGAGAAATGAAAAAATTTCTTGAATCAAAACCGTGATTCCTTTAGAAAGAAAAAGTTTTCAGGTAAACCCTTTCAGCCTGCTCTGCTTGATCAGTAGTGTTTTGAGTGTGGCAGAGGCAGGTTTAGTCACTCTGTAGCCAAGACTGGTCCTAAAAGAAAGGAGCACCAGTCTTTTCCTTTTCTTTATTTTTTTTTTGAAGTGTGTCCTCTGCATCTCAAACTTCCCCACTCGCTTCTTCTGCAGTTGCTGTCATGAACCGTGATCTCTGTCCTGCTTTGCTCTAATCCATAGCTCTAATATGGTCCTGTACAAAAGCAAAACCACCCGAAAACACAGCCCCGACCCCGGGGCAGAGCCGCTCCCCGCGAGCGGAGCGTGCGGCGGCGGAAAGCTTCCCGGCTCCGAGCGGATGGTTTATCAACCGCCCTCCCTCCGCTTTTTGTGCCACGAGGACCGGCGGCGCTTGGCACGTTCCTGGAAACACCTAATACTTGGCGTTAAAAGCCCCTGTGGTTTGAACTCCTCCAAGGCTGCTGTTAATAGGTTAATGAGCCCCTCGTCTGGCGGAGTGAGAGTGCCTGGCTTTCCAAGATAAAACTATCCGGTGACATTCGGAGGTTGGGCCTCTTTATGACTGAACGCCATTCATCCTGAGTACACAAGAGCTCGCAAATTTAATAAGCAGAATCCATTTCAGCCCCGTGGCCTGCCATGGCAACAGGGAGAGGGGGCTCCAGCCTCCGCGGCTCAGGCATCATTATCTCCAGGGCCATCTGCTCCCGGGAAGCACAATCCCAAACTCATTTAAATAGAGCCAGCCTGAAATATGTGACGATTTTCTCCTCCCCGCCGGCCCCCCCTCCCCGCACGCGGATACACCTCCACGCGCAAGCAGGGTAAGATGTAATATTCAGAGGGTGAGGAGAGGGTACGAGAGATAAGATTATAGCGATAATGAACTGGGGGAAGGAGAAAGGAGGAGGGAGGAACTTTCCTCCTTTGGCTGCCATTCCCAGAGAAAGCGGAGAGGTTGCAATAAATTATAAATGTATTTTTCAACTCATCTTCTTGGAAGAAATATTTCACAAACAATGATTCATCACCCTCCCCAGAACTCAGCCTCGCCGGAACAATTAAGTGGCGAAGAAAACTAACCCGGCTAATTCATTTCCCTGCCTGCTCGCTGACTTACGGTGCACCTTCCTCGTCATAAACAGATACAATAAATGAGCACGTCCCTACACACGTATGCTCCCGTATTGACTAGATGAGGATGTTTTTGAAGGTAAACGGGAGGGCGGGAGGAGAAAGGGGATGCTCCGCAGCAGCTCAGGTGCTGCCCAGGGGTTCGGGCTGCCGGAGCAGGCTGCCAGACGGGGCGGCCCATGACGGCTCACTGTTAGATGAGGGGCACCGTGGGCTCTGGGATGTAAACACCAACCTGTGAAGTTGCCATGTGCCTGAGCTTCTCAATTAACGCATTTCTACATGCATTTGGTGTATTTTCTTTACTGGCCCCCTCTCCTGCTAACCAGCGCGGTGGAAGCGGCACCCGCGGCCCCCCCAGCAAGCTGGCTGGAGGGGGGGAGAAGTTACTGCAGGAATTTTTGAAAGATGTCATCTCTCATTTGTTGTCTGTCAGGGTTTTCTGACCTCCGCTCGCCGGGTCGCGGGAGTAAATCCGTCATGGGGTGGCAGATTAGTTTCCTCCGCTGAGGTGGAAGCAGCAGCGCTCCCCGAGCATCCCTGTCCCTGCGGAGGCTCAATAAATGTGCCCAGGAGCACTCGCTCCGACTGTGGTGTTGGCTCCTTGTGCTTCTCAAGCTGCATCCACGCACTGTGCACGCAGCACGTAGCCTGAGCGTGTGTGTACACGCGCCACGGTGCGCGCCGTGCCACGTATGCGATGGGAAGTATCAGCGCTGTTAGCTCTCCGGGCAGGCGTGCAACGTGATGTATGACTTTGCCAGCTCCCGGTTCATGCATATGCAGCGCTGAGGTCTCTTTAGCCTGCAGCTCATACCTGCCAAGTTTCCCGGCTTCGCTCCGTGACATGTGGAGTTCATGTGGATTATACGCAGCGCGGCTGCAGTACGCTGATGAGATCAAATGGAAGTGTAGAAATGTGGCTGGGGGGAAAATGAAATCATATATATTCATTACATTTATTTAGTGATGTTGAGCCTCCCAGTGCCTGTAACACCCTGTACATGCAGGCATCATTCACCTGCGACGGATCGGCAGCCCCCTCTGGCAGCGAGCGTGGCAGATGGCCAGGAGCTCGACACAGCGCCGTCGAGGAGGAGAGGTGATGGATGCCTGCGAAAGATGGACGTCTTTGCTGGAGCCCTGGGGAGATCTGGAGGAGGCAGAATGGAATTATATATCTTGGAAATTGGAAGTTTTCCACCTTCTACTGCATCTTGGAGTATTTTAGAGGCCGCTCCTGCAGCTTTTTGCATAAGCAGTACTTGCTTGGGTGAGGAAATCATGGTTACCAGCGGTGCAGCAATGCAGCCACGCATATGCAAAAGATGACCAAGGTGCCTGGTTTCTCCTCCTGTCCCATCGGAGCCTGAATCTGCTTTGGTCACATCCCTTGCTTTGTACAGATACAATCTTTAAGTGTTTGCTAACTCAGGTTGTCAAGTCATTGATTAGGAATGCAGACTCAGCAGACCCATGGTGATAGATAGTGGATGACATATTAACTTACAGAGAAAACCTCTATTGCTTTGAAATCTTTTTCAGTTGATTAATTGGAAGATCTACCAGAAAAATCCATAATAATATATATTTTTTTCTCTAGCTCTGCTAGAAATGATAAGGTACTAAGTGTTATCAGTGGTGAATAGACTTCAAAGCATTTGCAGAAGTATCCTAATCTATTAAATCTGCAAAATAGTTAAGAAATTTTGTAAGAACTCTTTCCCTGCAAATGTCTCAGCTCTTTCTGTTTCTGGACTGGCTAACAACACACCGAGAACTGCATCTTAACAGGCCTTTTAGTTCTTTTCCTTACCAGAGATTTGGCCAATAAAAAAACAAACAAAAAACCCTATTGAGACACAAGTTCAGCCTCCGTTTTCTTCATTAGAAGAAAAAGGATTTCTAGACTATTTGGGATCTTAATTTTGGACCTGTCTCTCTCCTCGTGTAAATGCTTGTCAGAAATGTCTCAGGAATTGATATTCATACTAATATGCAGTGTCCACTTCATATGAAAGGAAAACCAGATGTTTTTGCTGGACAGATTGGTGCTACAAACTAAAACTGGATGCTGCAAAATCTCAGCCTGGAGGTCCATGGCCTCCCTTTCACCAGCCAGCCTAGACTCTTGCCTTAAGCACATGCATTCAATTATTTAGTAAGGAAAATGGGCTCCTGTAACTAATAAAATATCTGATTCAGCCCCTTAATCCCATTTTAACATCTTTAAACCAGTGCCAACACAGGTGAGACCTCTGGGATAGGAAAGCTAAATATTGCCCGCTGCCTAGTGGCTTGCTTTCAAAAGTACATTTCATTCCATCCCTGCTGCTCAGAGTTACGTTGCAGGGTGAGCGGCGGAGAGCTCTTCTAGGAAAGCGTGGCAAACGCCCAGCTCCGGCAGCAGCGAGCCTACCACGGTGCAGATGTGTCGTAACACGGGTAGTTCATCCTGGATGGCAATGGCTGGACGTGTTTTTGAAATGCTCAGCTGTTAGCAACATGAGAAAACTAACTCACGGGTCGAAGCTCTCCCAGCAAATCTTTCCACATTATTTTTCAGGTTTTAAAAGATAAAGCCCAGAAGGTGGGAAGGAAGAGACTGAACAGGGCAGTTTTTCATTCTTCCATAAGCAAATTCTTGGCCACAATCTCTCCAGCTCCTGGTGCGGTGGCCTAACGTAAGTAGACAGCACAGACCAAAATCTTTCCCGTGTAATTGTTTGCTTCACTGGACTGACACTGGGAATGAATTTAGCTCATCCTCGGCTCAGCTGGAAACGGGGTGGCTTTCTAGGAGCCTGTTCCGGTGCATCACCCATCATTGATTGATCACCTTCTCTGCAGACCCTGACAGGAGGTATGAAATTATCATTAAAGATGCCCCTCAGAAATGCTCTAAGCCATTTTCTGGTCAGATTTACACCGTATTGGGAGGAGTGGGGCAACTGGCACCTCCCTTCACAACCCTGTGTCTAATCCTGAAGCTGGTGGAGCTGACTGGGGCTGAAGGGGTTGCGCGGAGGAAAGCCCGCCGTGAGAAGGAGGCCCAGGCAGGCCCCGGGAGATTGCACATACCCTTATTTCAGCTATAGGCTGAGACTACTCAGCTCTAGTTTTTGATCACATTAGCAAGAGTCAAAAAAAAAAAAAAAAGAGAAATTAGGCATTTCTTGACAAATAATAATGGGTGAATTGCGTGTGGTGGGGAACTGTTGGGTTAAAAGTCTACGGAAATTTGGGACAGGCTATTATTATAAATGTACCTAACACAGTTCCTGGCATCTATTTCTCACACAGCCTCTTTTTCTTGCGTATTTTCTATTTTTATTTTCTTTAATGGGTTTCGGCAGTGATATTTTTAAGACTGCTTTTCTCTTTGCTCTGTGTGTAGCAGCTGCCATTGCCATGCTGTCAGCCTTGTTGCCATGGTTTATATGCAGGGTTTGTGCCAGAATTTTGTTGGTCAACAAGCCACCGTCAGCACTGTTGGGCAGCGTGTTTCCATAGATATCCATGGAGAGGTGCGTCTTCAGGTGAAACCATGCTGAATCTCCCTTTTCAGGACTCGTCCAAGCACACTTTCAGGTCTGTATTATTTACTGTGGCTATTTACCACCCTAACAAACAGCTGAGCCCTCTCCAAATTTGCCTGAAAAGCAAGCACTATGATTTTTAACACAGCTCCAGTAGAGCAGCTCGTTTGTGCTAATCAGAAGGGAGTGATCAGATTGAAAACATACCCCTTTAATTCATGGACTTCGAAACTAAATTTCTTCAGATGCAGGTGCCCTGAGAACACCCATTTTTAACTCACTTGAAGTAGTGAATTCCCCTTACTGGACTTAATTAGGGACAGAAAGCAAAACAAATCAAGGAGGAAAATCTAGAAAGAGAAGTGCTTTTATTAGAAAGGAACTATAGTTTTTTGGCTTTTTTTTAATTAATGCCAGAACAGCTGTCCTTATGCTGTTTCTCTCTTAGGAGCATATCATCTGAACGAAGGGTAAGTGGCCTCGCCAAACAAGGCGCAAGCTCTGTTCGGGACTTCTGGTCCCTGTCCATGCTGGTATCTTCAGAAACCACAGTGCTTTTCTCTGGTCTTCGCTTGGATTGCGGCATATTTCTGTTTTCTTGCAATATAAAGTCATCTCCGTTTTTTTCTAAGTGAATTGCTTTTTTGTTCATGTTGCATATTCCCTAAACAGTCGTATTAGTGGTGACAGCATGTCATTTTGATGGTGTTATGACAGTATGACGCCAAACTAGTATTAACATAGCATCTCTTTTTAAATCTTGTCTGAAAACATATTGTTCTCCCTTGCCAGCGCTCTTCTGTTTCTCTCACCCTTTACCATGGTTCTGGGTTGTTGTCTTTTTTAATTTAACTCCGCTGTTGCAAGTGGTTTTATATGCAGCATATATGAAGGCATTTTGCTGATCATTCCTTTGGGTGCTTTCACTCCCACTCGCAGACCTAGAAGGTCAGTTCTCACAATGTGATCTCCGCTAAGAAATCAGCATTTTCAGCTCTCACTGTGTCTGAAATGCTGTGTTTTTCTTCGTGGCTGAAAGCAGGCCAGAACAGCGATGACACAGATCCGAGGATGGTCTGCATTTGGAAAGGATGACGGTCTAGTGGCAACCACTACCAGAGAAATTAGGAAGTACCCAATGAGTGACATTAAAAGTGATCTCCATAGATCAGTCTTGGAGAAAAGAGAGCACCGGTCTGTGGTACCCACCGCTGGCTGAGTGACTCCGAAGGCATTTGTCAGCCCTGCAGGCTGGTGAGGTGGGAAAGTGCTTTTACTGCCTTTTAGAGGTGGTGAAACTGAGGCAGAGAAGAGTGAACCCCTTTGCCCAAAGTCATCCAGGTGTCTCTGCTGGAGGAATGTCTCCAGCCCATGTTTTCCGGCCTAACACACCACCTTTGTCTTGCGCCTGATCTGGCCCAGGTTTATGGAGTTTAGATTTATGAAGTTTAGATTTCAAGGTCCAGATCACTAGCATGGAATTATTTGTATTTCTTCTGCAACCTCAGTTAAAAGTTGGACTCTTATGTCCCTAAAAATGGTGAAGTTAGTCTTAAATTCAGAAAGTTTTTGAAGAGGGGAGAGCTGTAGCTCGGGAGATGAGGAGCTCTCTGTGTACCAGTGGGGGCTGAGCAGACACTCTCACTGGTTTGTGTGCTGCTTTTCTGATGTGGGGTCTGCAGGAAACTCACTCTGAGATTGAGCTAGTTTCGCCAAGAAATCAAAATTGTTTGCTAAATAACAGGCAATTTTTTAGGAGGAAGGTAAGATAGACCTTTGTTCCTGAGAAAGAGATTTTTATGTTTAATGTGAGCAATAGGAGAGCAGAAGTGATTTCCAGTCCCTGTGACGTGAACGCAGAGAGATGTACGCTCCTGTGTAAAAACCTGCATCAGAGGGAGGCCAGATTACTGAAGAGGAGCTGCGGTCACTGAAATGATGTGGAGAAAAATCTGAATGGCCTTTCCTGAAATATCATTCCTTGAGGCAGAAGCCTGGCTGGCGGACATCAACTGTCCCAGGGCCCCTTTGCAGGAAGAGCTTTTTCATTGCTAGTCAAGAGGACGAGAATAAGGTGAGACCCCAACCTGCAGCTCTGTCCTGGGAGGCTGCCAGACCCCGAGGGCCGGACACCTTGCTTGCCGGCAGCCTGCACTGAACAAAAATTGGCAGCTGGCAATGGGGCAGGTGTCTTTGCCTGCCCGCCTCTTAGGAAGGTGGAAAATATGCTCCGGCTTGGATCAGCTTAGGGTACAGCTGGCTGCACCGATTCCCTAGCCCTTGGCCCATTTGTGGAGGAGGGAAGATGGGAAGGGGTCCTGTGACATGATGCACGGTAAAGCTTCCTGCAGCGTTCCTCGACAGCCCAGGGATGGCCAGGGTCCCTGGGCTCGCGGCCTGAACATCTGCATCCCACAAGTCTTCCTGCTCCCCTTGCCGCAGCCCCTTCCCCACAGCAAACCTTTGCTCAGGTTTTATTTGTGCCTATTTGCTTTCCCACCCCTCCCTCTGCTCCCTGACCTGACAAGCGCTCCTTTTAGCAGAGTATTAATTATCATCTCAATGCTGGGACTAGTAATTATCCCTCCCTCGTGCTTTATGGGCTTCCAGCACGGCTCACGATGAGGACAGGGGGAAGCGGCTCAGCTGGCAATGGGCTCGTTTTGTTTTTCTCAGAGCTGTGGTAATTGTCCTGTGCCAGAAAGAACGGAATGAGGGGAAAAAAAGAAGGAAAAGGAGAAAATTGTTTTTTGGAATACCTTAGTGACTTGGAGAACTCACCTTGTAACCTTTAACCAATGTGTTTTCTCCCCACCAGGCCTGCAGACCTTCATGGGGGTGGCTGAAGCGGGCTTGGACCAGCAGGTAATCAATAGTTTTGCTCTACTCTGAACTGATGGGTAGAAGTGGAGGTTGGATTGTAAAGGGCACCTGATAGACCTCCCCGTATCTGTTGGCCACTGTCTCCTGCTGCCTGAGCCCTGCTGAGGATGCAGGCGTGGTACAGACGACAACAAGGTAGGAAAATGTCTCGAGGCTCAAGATCCTACCTCCTCCCTCCTTCCCTCAGCTAAGTAAATGGGGCTAAAACCACAAAGCCTTCCAGCCAGGCTGTACTGGTGGCTTTGATGTCAGGACTTGGGCCAGAGCTTACAAGGGAGAAGAATGGAAGTAACCTTAGGACACCCATTAGATATGGAGAAGCCCATGAGGGCTGAGAGAAGGATGAGGATGATGGTGATTGTCAGTGGTAAGAAATTCTCCTGTAGCAACGTGAATGAGACAGATCCCAACAGGAACCTGCAGAGGGGTTGTAGGGAGAAGATTTCAAGGTTGTGGGTACACCTGCCCGTTCCACGTGCCTAGGACAACTGCAGAAGGCCATTGCTCTTTTAACGGGGATCGTTAACATTTCCTTGAAGCGCTCAGCAGAGGCTGCCCAGGCATGAGCGCTGGCAGAGCAGCGTCCATTCACTTGATTGATTATCTCACTGATATTTGCTACCATGTTATTTCCCCAGTTTGCAGGTCTGTCCAAAGTAATTTGTACTCATTTAATGCGCTGAATTTCACTGAGCGCTTTAAATGAAATCCTCTGTGTCGGCGTTGGGCTCTGCCCCATCGCGCTCAGCAGCCAGCAGGACCCATCAAGGGTTGTACCAAAACCTTGCTGTCCTCATGAGCTGTTCGCCACTGCTCCGCCGGGGACTCGCTGATGTGGCCGGTTTGGGTGGCACGTTTGCTGCCTTCTGCTCCCATTTCTTCCCATCCAAACCCAGCGAGGAGGCAGAGCACGCGTAAGCCCAGCGTGGTGTGAGCCTGAGCGTCCGTGGAGCCCGTCCAAGGCGGAGCGCTACTGCTGCTGCCAGAAACGCAACAGCTTTCTCTTGTGAATAGGGTAAAAAAAAAAAAAAAAATCACTCTCTGGCCAAAACTGTGAATTTTTCTTCAGCAAAATGACAACATTCTGCTAGTGAAAATTGCCTTTCATTACAACAGGGAGGGAAAAGGGAGATAAAAATGAAATAAGCTTTCCTTTTCTTCCCTTTATGTCCTTTTTTCAAACCTGTAAGGATTTTTTCTTTCTTTTTTTTTTTCAGTTTCCTCCAGCAGTGAGAAGTTTTATTACATTTTTTTTTGTATTTGACTAGGAATTTAGGGATCTCAAGCAAATGACAGCCCCAGTGTGGCAAGCACTGCTGCCAGAAGTAGTAAGATAGAGTCTGCTCTGAGCACCTTGTACTTTAGAGAGACCAAGTGTCCAAGTGTCAGAGGGAAAATGGATGAAGAGACTTGCCCATGGCCACCCGCAAAAATTGGTGGCAGGAACAGGAATGAAATCCAGATCTCCTGGCTCCTACAGCCTTGTGGAAAAACTGTCCACCTGGGGATTTTTTCCATTATCAAGGAGTAAATTCAGCAACTGTAATGCTTAGGTCGCGACCTGGAAACCAGCATCCTGCCCTCCCTGTCGCTTGCCCCCATGCCCACCGTGTGACAAACTGCACACGTGAGAAGGGAGGCCGTGTGCCTGTGCGCTGACCCGCGTGCCGGCTGTCGCTGGAAATTCCCACCTGCAGCATCCTAGCAGCTCCGGCTCCGAGGTCAAACTCTGCAGCCTTCCCCTGTGCCAGTGTGGAGCACGGGAGGTGCTGGACTTTGGTGGACCAGCACGGGAGAAACCCTTGGAGAAAGCTTGGTCCATGGAGATACACTGGGTAAGTCAGTCCTCGAGTTCAGGCCGGGAAGCCTTTCCCTGTGGAATTACACAGGGCTCGTTTGCCAGTCCCTAATGGGAACAGACATAAATACACTCACCAGGGTGGTGATCAGCTCTGCAAATAAAGCTGTCCGGAGACTTATCCCTCATACGTAAACGTTGCCTTTCTGTCTTTGCAGTAAGCGACCTTTCAGCATCTTCTCTGCTAGAGGTGAGCCAGTTGGTTTTTTGGATTCTGGATGAAGGAAAATGACATTTAGCTCTTAGCTCTGCTGTTGACTCTCCATGTAACCTTGGTCAGATCACTTAGCACTTTGAAGACAGTGGAGAAAGAGCAGCTGCTCCTGAGGCAGCAAGCCCCAGCCCTCCACGCGCACGGGGGCACAGTACCCCAGTGAGCTGCTGATCACGGCAAAGCAGCTCCAGCTTCCTCCGGTGGCTGGCTGGGGCAGCCCTGGGGCACAGGCACTCGGCACTGACCATCGCAGTCTTGGCTGCTCCATCTCTGGCTCAGGGAACGCAGTCCAATATGGTCCCAAATCCCGATGTGCCTCAGTTTCCCCATCTGTTACATGAGGATAATCATTACTCTGTTATATGTTGTCAGCGTTGCCTCTTTAGGGTGCTTCCATGCAGGGGCTGTGTGCGTGCAGAACCTAATAAAAAGGGGCCTCTCACTGCAGGTAGGTAACACCGTGGGAGCTGAGTGGCTCCCCTGGCTCCGGCATTCCCCCATCTGCAGTGACTCCGCTTATTTTGGGCATGTGCAAGTCCCTTGCACGCATCGCAGTGGGGTAGTGTACTGGCTCGGGAAACTGCCTTCATCCTCCATCTCGTCTGAAGGCAGATTGTTCACGGGCGTAGAAAATCTCCTGGAGAGTGAACCTTGTCAGCGAAAATGCAAATATTTGGAGACAAAGTGTTCATTACAGCAGAACTTGATTTCAGGGTCAGCCCTTTTTGCAGCAAATTGTTAGCCAGCTAAAATGTTTATTGTCACCACACTCTGGCAGTTTTGACAGTACCTATCAAGTTGAGCTTGACAATATCTGCATACTGCTTCTCCATCTTTTTCTTGCAAAAGTGATGAGAGAGGTGGTGGAGTAAGTGATTTAAGACACAAGCAAACAGTCAACAGATAATTGGAAATATCTTCTCCTTTGTGAAAAAGCCAGGGCTGTTATGGACTGGGGGGAGCGTTTATAATGAGGAAGGTATAATACAGTCTGTTGGTAATATGGTGACGGGGTATGCGGTGAAACGTCTTGGGGATATATATTTTTTTTTCAGATGCAAAAATGCACACATGGACCAATAAACTACACCCTGCACCCCCCACCCCCGGTCTGGCACTGCGTCAGCAGAAATGAAAGACAACAAAGGGATAGTATTTCCTTCAGTCCTTTTCCATGTGAGCCACGTGGCTTCCCAGGACCCGCGGCAGGAAACAATTTAGATACCACTGGAGTTTCTATGATTTTTCTCCTTTCCTTTTTCTGTTCCCTATTCTGCTCCAGGGTTGAATTCTGCTCTCCTTGATGCCTGCACAGGACTAAGGCCAGCAGCCTCTGCTATGAGGAGGTGTGATGGCATCCTTGGTGAGCCCATAGCCCAAACTAATAAGCTCCCATGTCTTTGCATTGTGCTCTGAGATCAGAGGATGGAGGAAGTCGGGACCAGCTCTGCCTTGCTGGTAAAGAGCAGTAAAGGCATTTGGGGGAAACTGAGAACCAGTATGAAGTGGCTGATAAAAACAAGAAGAGGGGATGGAAAAGGCAGCAGCAGCCTTTTTATAACATTTTGGGGCTCTGTCCACTAGACAAAAGACAGGAGCTTCCACCTCAAGGATGAACCGGCTTTACTCTGCTTTACTCTCCCCCACATCTTCACCTTTTCCCCCAGCTAATGCGTGAGGAAGGTAAGCCATTCTGGAGCCACCATGAATTGGTTTTGTTTCCTTGCTTGCCAGTGCTGAATGAGGGCTGTTTCATCTCAACAGGCTTCTCCCAACACACCTTAATTTGAGATCTCCTGCATGCATGAAGCAATGGAGTTAAGTGACCTTGCTGAATCTCTGGCCACTGCAACTGCAGGAGAACAGGGAAGGAAAAGAAAGGAGGGGAGGAGGAAGAGGCGCTTTGCTGTCTCCCATTAAAGCCCCAAGAGGCTGAAGATGAGAGAATGAAAGTTTCAAATTGCCAGAATGTAATTCTGAAAGTCATTTTCCAAGCACAGAGCTCTCCACAATGTCACCTCTCATCTTCCAAGGTGGGGATTGAAGGAACAATAAAGCACAGAATATTCTGCAAAGACAGGGCTGCTATTTCAAAGACAGAAGAGTTTCCATTCCCTAAACAGGCTGTCTCACACCCCCTTCTTCCGAGAGATCTGCACAGCTGAGATGTAAATGTACTGGGGGCCCAGTTCCAGCTCCTTAGTCATTCCTAACATGGGAGAGCGATCTAGCCAAACTGAGCATGGCTTTTTCAGATTCTTCTAAGAGAAAAGATGTCGAAACAAGCCCACCTATTTAACAGTTACACTTTTAATTTGACTCAAACTCCTGATGGATGCACGGAAGAAAAGGTGCACTTAGACACTTACGCCCCAAACCCTAGCAAAGCTGTTCCTCCCCTCTCCCTGCTTCCAGCCCTCTCTCTTCAAAGAAATCTGGATTAAGGAGTTAGATTCTTTCAACAAAGACTTCAGCCTGAGATCTTGCACCGAAGTGTGAATTAGCCTCTTGTTCTACATTCTTTGCTGACCTTTATTCCAACTGCATTCCCCCTTATATTTATAAAATAAAAAATAACCCAAATGCACAGACATGCCCTGCTGAGATAAATTGCATTCAACCCCTTTTCAGTTAATATCAGCTTTGTCCAGAGCTCCTTATTACTGTTGCCACCTGTCTCTCCAAGTTTCCCTTTCCATTTCCCAAATTACTCAAGCCGAGGCTTGAGTGGGCCTGCCCTCTCTCTGCGAACACACTTATTTACCCACCCAGGTCAGGGTGTAGTTTTCATACTGACGACTGGGCTTTTTACCACGAAATCCCTCCTCTCTTCCTACTTTCAGAAACGACACTTTCCCCAGGGCTGACCTGCAGAAGGAATTGGCCCTGCTTTTATCATGGGTGAGGAGCTGGGTGCAGCAGTTCACCCAACCTACAGAAAGCACTTTGCCCTCCAGGCCAGCCAGGTAACAAAGTTCACTACTATCATACATATTAAACATAACCCTGGTTAATTTTCATTTTTTTATTATTATTTCCTGGTAACTCAGTTCCCTGCGTTTCCATCTGGGAGGCCAGTGAAAGTGTTCCTCGCTGGCCTATAGCCAGTTTTCTCCAGCTGGGATCAGTTCAGTCCAATGTTGCCATCTGTCCTTCGAGACAGAGGGCCGTCCTTTTCCATTTCAGGTCTCTCCCAGAAGCAATTCCCCTTTCTGTTGCCCCATGCACCCTGGACTTGACCAAAGCGTACGAGTGGTACGTGGCCATCATGGGACTGATGCATTTCCAAGCTGTCCCAGGCCTGCAAGAGGTCCAGCATCCCAACTGCAGGGCTGCCGCGGTGCCCTCCAGCCGATGGGCTGCCTGCAGGGCATGGCTGCGGGCACAGCCCCCTGCCCAGCCCTGGGCTGAGCTGGGGGACGGGGACGGGGACGGTCACTCTGCAAGCAGAGATGGTGCCTCTCAGGATTTCCCTGACACAGAGGAGGTGGATGGGTTCCCTGGGGATGCTCGGAGTAAGGGGGGGGGGGGGTTGCATCCCCCCACCCCTCCACGGGGACGTGCACGCTGTCACCTCGGCTCACTACTCATCAAAGCCACAAGCGGGGCCCTGAGGTGGCCCCTTCCCCCGCCGCCCAGACGCGTCTCCCCTTTGCCCCCCGGCCCGCCGGGGGCGGGGGGAGCCGGGCTGCGGGCCCGCCGCGCCGGGGCGGCCGGAGCCATTGTGCGGGGCCTCGGCAGCGCCGCGCTGCGCCCGCCCCCGCGGATTGGCCGCCGAGTGCGGCGCAGTGATTTTGCGGCGAGGTCCCATTGGCCGCCGCGCCGCATAAGTTTTTGCTCCGGACGGCAACTTTTCCCAGGGATGGAGTGAGCCCGGCCCGGCTGCCCGCTCCCTCCCCGCGGCTCCCGGGAGCGCCGGCCGCGGCCCTGGGACCGCCGCTCTCCTCCTTCGCAGCCGGGGCAAGGCAGGCACCGCTCGCCGGCAAGGATGAAGCTCTGCGGGACTTTCCTCGGTTCGTAACCGCTCGCTGGGGGGGTGGGGGTTGCTGGGTCCCCCTCCTCCAGCCCCCTCCCGTTCCTCCCCCAAGGAGCTACCTCTCCCCAAGCCACGCCTTGAGAAAGGGGCTCGGTTGCGAGGGGGGGATCGCGGACCCACAAACTACCCCGTTACCCCTGTTCTGGGGCGGTTTCTCCCCTAATTGCCTGGTGGAAAGCGGTTCCCTGCGCGTGTCGCAGAGCGCAGGTTTCTCGTGCTTACATTTAGCAAGCGAGTTTCTAGCGTCTCTCACTTGTTTTGCTCTTGGCTCAGCCGCAAAGAGCTGTGCGTGCGGAAGAGTGCGGGTCCCCGGTACTGCTGCTCTGAGGCTCCGACCGGGCTTTGTCACTGCTGCCGCTGTTTACAGCTAATTACAAAGGGTGGGGGGGGTTGGGGGAAAACGAGGAGAAAATCCTGTTTTCTGGTGCTTCTGGTCAGTTTTGTTCGGGCTTTTTTTGCTCTTGCACATTGTGGGAGGGGGGGGGGGGGGGGGGGAACCAAATATAAAGTTGGTTCGTGTCTGTTAATCTGGGTGTGTTCCAGTGCCTGCATTAACTGAGGCACAAAGGGAAGGTTTGAGGTAATGCAAGGTGCCTGTTGCAAAAGATTGTGATTGCTCCAAATGTTGCTCTCTGGTGGAAAAAAGAGCTCTAGATTCGGGTTAGACAAAGACATTGTCCCTTCAGGAAGGAACCGCCCAAATCAGCGAGAAGGGGCGCGTCGGGGAGCGAGCAAAGGGTTATTAAAAGTTTTTGTGCCTGTGCATGTTGTTCCATCTGCCAGGGGCCTGTAGTGGGCAGGTTTCTTCGCAACCCTTCAGCTGTTCCATATACAATATTAATGCTGGCCATTTCTATTCGGCATACAACAGCACTAATTGTAGTCTGAGGCATTAAGGCAGCCAGCCCATCTGCATAGAAGCTTTCAGAAAGAAACAAGGAAAAATCTTTCACCCCCAGCTGGTAACCGGAGAAGTTGGTGCCAATTACAAATGCATAAAGTTTGAGATCTAAATTACTTTGAAAGAGTCTCGAAGAAGCAAATAAAATACAGCTTAGCATTTTTATGTCTGTATTTACAAAAGTAATGGCCGTTTTATTTTAAATAATCTTAAACTCAAAACGTTTAAAATGTGAAAACGTAAATGTAGAAAATTTTTTTTTTAAAAAAAAAACTGCTGCATTGTTGGGGGGGGAGCATAAAGAGAATCCACTTTTTAAGTCTTTTTGGCATCCATTTCTGCAGGCTAAACAGTCGGTGACCTTCAAAATACCCGTTGCAACCTGCACACTCCAAAGACCTAAATATTCAAATATTTTTCTACGTTGTATTGTTGCCTTTAGGGAAGCAGCAGCTCTTTCAGACCTGGGAACACACAATAATTATCTCCTCCCTGAAAACGGCTGCAAAGTGATTCTAAGAGCTTTTTCAGAAGAAAAAAGTGGGCAGAAAACACCCTGCCAGGGGGGTGTTAACCCCTGGGCTGCCGGGGCCGCGGGGCGCCGGGGGCCGGGCCCGGGCGCGGTGCTGGCGGCGGCCGGAGCTGTCCGCCCCGGTGGTGCTGACCCCGCCGGCCGCGCAGGGCTCCGGCCTCTGCCTCCCTCTCGGAAACCGAGCGTTTCGCCTATATTCGCCTCTCTAGGCTTCTCCCCTGGAGGGGCTTGAGCGGTTGCTGGCGTGGGGGTTTTCAGGGGGTAGGGAGGGAGCTTGTGGCAGTGAGAAAGATGCCTGCTCGCTTCCAAACTTCGTGGTGATAAGTAGAAACTCCGAGGAAGATGCTGTTTGTTTCACTGTTTTGGAGGCTTTGAGGGGAGGAAGAGAAGGTGAAATCTGGCGAGTTTGGAAACAAAGAAAAGCCAGGCACCCTCTTCCTACCCTGAACTTGGTATCAAAGCTGTCAGCTTGATATGCCTTAGGGGCTCCTAGGCGCATCGTGTGCTAATAAATACAACAATAAAAACAGTCTGTGCTAATATTTAGATACGGGTATGTTTCTGTGTGCATATACCTACATATGCAGTGTGTGTACTCATATGTATGGGGAAATACAAGCAAGTAAACACGCTTCCCTCTTGCTTTCCGTCCTATCCATTGTGCTTTTGTTTCTCAAGTTTTAGTATTACATATCTAAATGAAATAGCAGTGGAGAGCACCAAGCAGCTTTGTTAGCAGAGAGGAGCTGAACCTCCCGTCCCTCCCTTTGATTCTATCGCGGGTGCAGAACAATGGAGATGCAGTGTAGCACCAGGCCTGCTGCCTGCAGATAAGAGTTTAATAGAATTTCTGAATGCCAAAGGTTTAGGATGTAAAATATCCCCGTCTTCGTGGTGTGTCCAAAGGAGATAGAAAACGGCTTTTCAGGAGTACTCTCCACTGAATGCGTCCTTTATGTTAATGGTTTAGGAGCACACTAGGCTTGCAGACCATGGAAATGGGCATCGTAAGAATCTCTAAATCAACTTCAACAGCCTAAAATTAGTATTTGTCACCCTCCCCAAATGTAATGCAAATTGGGAATAAAATCAGCTTCTCCTGCAATGGTCTGTGGGCGGGACGGGGTTGCATCTCTCACCCGCTGAAGTCTGAACTGCCAGGAAGGTATGTGGCCAGGTCCTGGTCTTGATAGTAACATGCCTGGGCTGAAACTTCGATCAATGTGCGGGGTTTTACCTCTTCCTGCCTGTTCATAACTTGATTAGGGCGATTGCCGACTCGGACAGGGAGGCAGTTTGGGTGCCCGTGACTCTGCTGGGACCAAGGACTGGGCAGCTCCGGGGTGGGCTGGGGTGGAGTTTCGCAAAGGCGGAGGCAGGAGAGCTCGTCCCCGGCAGGATTCAACTTTCCCGGCCAGGCATTGTCTCCAGCATCTCCGAAGGCTCCTGGGGTTTCGGCCCATTTGTGAGCTCACGCATGTTTTCGAAAATCTTCATTAAGATGACAGCAAAGTCTTAATCTTCTCGGTGATGCTGGGGACGGCATGGGGGTGCAGAAAACGTGCTGGGCAGAAAGGAGACACCCCCCCCCCCCCCCCCCCCCCAGCTGCAACACGCCTGTGTTTTCCCCACCATTTCCGAAAAGTTGCAATCAAAGTGCTAATGCGCCCGTCTGGCGGGGGAGATGTGCTAATGCCGCGCGGTGCCGGGGGGCTCTCCCCAGAGCCTTCCTCCAGCCCGGCGAGGGCTTCCTCTTCGCGGGGTGGCCAGATTTCCTTGCAAACGGTTCTTTCGTGGAAAGATGGTGCTAGCTCCCGGAAAGTACAGTTCTTTCCGGGAGGAAAATACGCGTAATGGAAGAACATGCACTTTTTCCCACTTAGAAACACTCCTCAAACTATTTTAGTCATCGTGTTCTTTAAAGACTTATCCTCTTTCCCGTCACAAAGCCAAAGATGTAACCATCTGAGACGTGATCCATCCTTCCTGGGGTGAGGCGATGTCTGCTGGGAATATGTTGTGTCATTTATTTTTAAGGGGAGAAAAAAAATATTTATACACCTTTTAACCACTCGCTTTTGAATATGCATATCAGCTAATATGCAATACTTCCAGGTTCATAGAGGCGATAAATTTCGCAGTCTGTTCTTTATGGTGATAGGTCATCTTCCTAACCACCAATAAATATTGTAAAGTACTTTCGCTGGAGCTGTGCTAACCCAGGGCATCTGTCACTCGCTGCTTGCTGCTATTAGGAATTATTGGGCTGTACCACGCGTTGGGATGCGCGGGGGGGATGGCACGGCGGCTGTAGCACTCGCCGTCCTTTTGTGTTCCTGCCATCAAAGGAGCCCTGAGCCTTGTGCATATTAATTATGAATCAGCTCCGGCAAAGTCACTCACCTTCTGCTGGGTCTTGGGGAGGGGGGAGTGCGAGGCGAGAGGGGCTGCCGGGGCTGGGAGAGCCCCAACTCTCCGTGCACTCAAGTCAGCAGCTCCATCTCTCTCTCTCTTTTTGATGCTATACTGTAAATTTATTTCACCTCAGAGAGTAAACAGATATATTGCAACCCCAAGGGTTCATGGGTAGTGTATTTACAAAGGGAAGGCGCAGCAAGCCCCCTCTGTGCCATTTCCATTAATGAGAGCGGTCATTAAGTAAATGAGACATTGCCTTTAGCAGGCTTAAGAGTTCACACACTAAGGAGTATCAGATATTTAATTGAAACCAACAACCCGTCTTACACGCGTGTTACTGGTGTAGGGAAGTGGGCTGCCCTCCAAGAACTCTCCCCCCACAACCTCCCCCATGCAAATTTCATGATTGGTTTCCGTGATGTCATTTTGCAAAGGGGCAGACAATAGCTGTGGGGAAAGGTAAGTCAATATTATGTTCTTTCGCTGACAAAGGCAGATAATGCTGGCTTTTTTCTTTTCTTTTCTTTTTTCCTTTTTTCTTTTTCTTTTTTTTCCCCTCCCTTGGATTGAGACAGAGGGAAAAGGCTTTCGGAGCACACGGTTAATGTAAACAGACGCAGGCTTTTCGCCTTTAGAGCATGAAGGCTGGGTTGTTGTTTTGAAAATTGCACTGGAGAACCGAGGGGATTTTATGATGATCATCATGTTCCTAGGTCCATCTTTGCTCGCTCGCTCTCTCGCTCGCTGCGAGATGCTAGTGGACATGTTATGCTTCTGACTGAAAAGAGGTTGAATAAGACGAGGAAGGAGGAGAGGAGGAGGAGGAGGAAAAAAAAAAAGGCAAGCACAACATCGCATTCAGCCGGGAAACTTTCTGAATATTTCTGGAAGAGGATGGTTGCTGGGTTTGTGGACCTAGAGATCGGTGGACGTTGCTCAGGAGGAAAGCGTACGCGCTGCTAGCGGAAGACGCTCCGGGAGCCGGGGAAGAGTTTGGTGCCGCCGCCGCCGCCTCCGCGGGCGCGGAGCTCTCGGAGGTGCTGATCCCGCGGCTGCCCCCGGCCCCCCCCGCCCCTCCCGCAAAAACTACAGGCCAGTATCTCAAGCCGGCAATTTTCTTACTCTTGAATCTTTAACGAGCTTTGAATCTCCTCGCTCCGCAGCGCGGGTAGTTTTTCTTTCCGTAAGTGTTTCCTAGGCAGGGGCACGGCTGCGGCGGGCTCGCGTTGCTCGGCCAAGTTGCCCGCCGTGTTCAGAGGGACTTTTTCCTCTCCCCCTTTATTGACTACTTTAGACTTCTCTATTTATAGTAGCGAGGAGCAAGGGAAGTGTGCCATGTTTGCGGCTCCCTCTCTACATTGACCGTGACAGAAATCTGCGGGGTCTTATTTTTAGCTGGCTCGGAAGAGGCTTTGCTTGGCTAATCTCTTTATCGATATCGGCAAAGTTTTGTTTTGTGGGTAAATTGGGGGGAGGGGGAAGGGACGAGAAGGGGGGGTTGATGCTCGGGAAAATGTCTGCGCTGCCGTTGACCCCGGAGAGTTAGGTGGGAGTTTGGGGGGCAGTTTGCCGGCGGGCAGGGGCGATGCCCCGAGGGGGGCGCGGGCCGTGGCTGCGCGCCGTGCCCGGGCGGGGGGCGCAGGCTGCTCCCCGGCCTCGGCAGGGCTCCTGGGCCGCGTTTTGCGGGACAGCCGCAGCCCCGCAAAAGTGCGGGGGCCGGCGGCGAGCGGTGCCCGCCGCTCTGCTCTCCCCGGCTGCTGTCGAGCCCCCTCTCCCCGAGCAGCGGCTTCATGCAAGCGCGAAAAGGCCAAGCAAAACCCTCGCCATCGCTCTGCCGCTACTTTTAGTTATTTTCTTCTTCCCTTTCCCTCTCTCTCGTTGGCTCATCTGCTGTTATTATCAGCCTTTTCCATATGGCCACTTTAATTAATGGCAGACAAAAGGGGGTTGGGGGGGGAGGAGGAATCCAGGAATTAGAGTTTATAGTTGGTTTGTCTCTGATGCTGTCATAGAAACCAGAAGCAAAGATGCCGCCTTTCCACTTCTTTGTATGATCCTGTTTATTGTTCCCGAGCGGCGCAGATTGGAGCAGGCGCATGTTGCAAAGCACAAACCATCGCCTGCTGCCCGAGAAATCCGGGCTTGCACGGAGGAACTTGTTTCCTTGAACTCCTTCTCTCACAAAGCTGCCTGCCTTCTCCCCTTCCTTCTTTCTCCTGCCTCGAGAAGGCTGAGGATAACTTATCTTGGTTTTATTATTTTTTTTTCCAAAGTTTGTAACGATCCGAAGGAACAAAGGCGAGAAGAGTAGGAAAACTCTAGGAAGTTGGGTTTATGCCTCTGCTAAAAGCGGGCGTGAGGCGCCCCTCGGTCCCGGGGCGGTTCGTTGGCTGCTCGTCCGTGTCCCCGGGCGGGAGGCACCGGAGCGGCCGGCCGGGTCCGGCCCGGGTCGCGGTGCGGGGGGGTGAGGGTGCGCGGCCGCCGTGGGCCGGGCAGCGCTGAGCGGGGCAGCAAACGCTCGGGGGTCCCGTCGGGGAAAAGCCCTGCCCGGAGGCGTCTGTCCCGGCAGAGCCCTCCCGTCCCTTGCCGGCACCGCCGAGCAGGGTCCCCGGGGGTCGCAGCCCCTCCGCCTCCCTCGCCGGGGGCCCGCGGTGCACGGCAGCCCTCGGGGGGCAGAAATGCAGCCCCATCCCCCTGCCCGCAGGTCCCTGCAAAGGGGGGGGGGGGGTCCCCAGGCGGGGGCTGGGGGGGTCATGACGCCGGTGAACACCGCAGCTGGGCCGAGCCCCTCTCGGGTCGTGGCTTCCACAGAGCAAAGCCGCGGAGTGCGGGCCAGGCTGCGCAGGGGCGAGCTGCGGGGGCCGGGGCTCCGCCAGGGAAAGCGCGGAGCGGGTGCAAAGTGCCTCCGCGCCAAGTGCGAGGGGTTTGCAAAAAACCCTCCCCAGTTCAGAGCCCCCCGGGGGCTGCTGGCTTCGGGGCTCCCGAAGCTTAGAGCCAGCCCCCATCGCTTGCAAGTTGTCCCTTTCCCGGGTGCGCCGGCTATTCCGGAGCAGGGTGGGCAAAGCCCAAGTCCTCCGCACCCCGCTGTGCTTCTGAGCCCCCCCGCACCCCGAGAGCCCCGGGGAGGGGGCAGGAATCGCGGCTGTGCGCTCCGCCGGCGCCCAGCCCGAGCGCTTCCCCCGGCGGGACCGGCGCTGGGAGCGGATCGGCCCCGTTTCCTGGCAATCAGACGATGAGGGCAGGGCTGGGTTTGCAAGACGTAGCTCGGCGTCAGAGCAGCTGCCATTTTAGCAGACATTTTTAAAACACCACCCCCCCCGCTTTCCCCTGTAAGACTCGGGTTCGGGGTGCCGCTTCCAAACTTGGCTCCTGGCTGGGGATGGGAGTATCCTTGTCTTTCTGATCTTGGCGGGGGGAGGAGGGGGAAGCAATGCACCCTAAACCAGCTGAATTACACTGCTTCTGGGGCTCAGGATTATTACAGCCCCCCTCCCCAAACCCCAAGGCGGAACCGCGTTGGGGCTTGGGAGAGGGAGGAGAGCTTATATTCCTGAATCCCCCAAATCTATAGGTGCAATGCAAAATGGTCCCCATCTCCCTATGTGGCAAGGACACATCCTCCTTTTGCATCCTAGAGGGAACTTATTTTGCAAGGAGCACTTGCATCTACTCACTGGAAAGTTTGGGGGGACCCTCTGCCCCCCGGCAGAGCAAGGAGGGGGAAGCAGCGGGTTTACAGTAAGGCCCGGAGCGTGCGGGGGAAATCGTCGCGGCTGGGCTGGGCTTCCCAGAAGACATGAAATCAGCCGTGGGAAGGGGAGGGAGAGTGGGGGAGGCATCGCGTTACCGCTGGGAAGTCAGACACGCTGGAGTTTAATGGCAACGTGGGGGTGGGACCTGGTCTCCCCTTCCTTTTGCATGTGTGTGGTAGTTTGTAAATGGGAAGGACTTATTTTTATGGCCATAAACTGTGCAGCTTGATTGCTAGACCTCTTCCTCTAATGACAAAGGGCATCTTCCTCCATCACTTTATAGCTGCTCCCCTTTCTCGTACATGGAGCTGAAGGCAGAGGATCCACACCGCACACTTAGGGAGCTGGGAATACCCACCTTGCGTTACTTTTCCTCACCTCTGAAATCCTCTCTGCAGTTATTTGTTGTGCAAATGCTGTTTACCCTCTGGCTGTGTAGACGAGGTGCTGAGCCCCAGGGGGGTGGCTAAGGTGGGCCTCAGGCCCCAGGTTTGCTTGCCTCTGTGAGAGGCAGACCCTTAGCTGCTGTCTGAAAGGGGCTGGGAGTAACTCCTGCCCATCCTCAGTTCCCAGGCATTTGTAGAGGTCTGACAGGGCAGAAGCCCCTGACGGGAAACCTCCCCCTTCCTACCCTGCTGTTGCACCTTTCTTGTGGGTTCTGCAAAGAACAACTCCGTCACATACACATGGATGCTGGTATCCCTTGGACACGTGATGTAGAGTCCCCCGATGCATGCTGGCCTCCGTCTCTGACATCCTTAAAGCTGGCTTGTGTGAAACATCGTATCTTAAAATACTCCGTATCAATTTGGAGGTGGTTTACCTGTGCAAAGCAGAAACTTGAGCTGCCACCTAGCCCTCAAAAAGGGAGATTGTGGTGTGAATAAAGAAGTGTGATGATAAGCGCACACTGAGATAAGTTTCTGGGGTGGGAGAAAAACCCCCAAACCACCTTGCTCCTAGGTGAAGTGACTTTACATGGGGTTTCTGCTCACTGGCTCTGGGAGCCAGGTCATCAATAATGCCATGAAGCAAGGGCCATGGCACCCCTTCTATTTTTTTTCCAGATGTGGAAAGAAAACCTATTGCACCTTCCCCCCCTGCCCCCAACTGCCTGATTTATTTTTGTCGAGGAGAGAAGCGCTTATTGTGTATATATTTGGGGAAACTTCCCCCCCGGTAGGTAAGTCTGTAGAAGTGGGCCTGCTTGTAACTGGTTGTAGTCCAGATTTCTGAAAGCACCATGTTTGTCCTTGTAGACCTCTGAATTTGCTGCACTGTGACTTGACCCTGTGGCACAGGCCTGAGACACAGCAGATGAAGAGGAGTTTTCTAGAGTATCCTCCCCGTCCAGTTTTCTCCAGCTTCCCAAGCACGTGACAGCAGCAGTGCCTCAGGATGTCACGCGGAGAGGGGGATCTGTGAAGTTCTCAAGTAGCTGCTTTGCCACAGCATCTTGGGCTGGGGGAAGGTTGTTTTCAGCCTGTGAAAATCTGGAGATAGTCAACAACATGTGTTGAACTCCAAAAATTACCTGGGTGGGCTGACTTCTTGGAAACTTGAAGTATTTTGCATTTTCTGTGGACTCTTATAGCAGGCATGAACTGGAGCTTTAAGGGAATGTGGCTACATTCGTAACACAAAACTAGCAGTTTTCTATCGTTGACACGATTCACACCTGTGCTGTGAGGCCTTGCTGCTGTTCCCCAGTTGGGGATGCTGGGGCAGAGAAGATTTCTGGGCCAGAAGTGTTCAGACTAATAGGACTTTAGTGTGAAATCTAGTCCTTTTAGGCAGGCAGACCTGGAGTTTGCCCTTTTGGGGACTGTATTTCAGATATTACTGGTTGTTTTTAGAGAAAAGCCTCTGTATGAGAGTTGAGAGCCTTTGGGGAGGAAGCGCCTCTATGAAACTGGCCCCGAGGGCCCTTGTAGGGGAGCCGTGGCCGCTTTTGGGCAGACGCAGGAGGGTTTGGAGGCAGCTGGCTCTGGGAGCTGGTTCATTTGCGGACGGCTGTGACGTGCTGCGGGGAAGAGACGGGCAGTGAGCACGGCCAGGGCCTCGGCCTGGATACCTGCTTCTCCACTGATCCGATTAGAGCGTCCGGGTGTATTGATTGCGATCCGCGCTCCCATACGTGACTCAGAGGCCCTGTGCGTTTTGTACCAGCACGTAAATGAAGTTAGCTGCAAAGGCTTGTCTAGGAAAGGGCCTGGAAGGAGAGCGGGTCTGGTATGAGAGGATGTCAGGAAAGCGAACGGCGAGTTGCCAGGCACGGTTTTGTTGAGGAAAGGTGCAGCTCAAGAGGCTGAGATCACCTCGTCTGAGCGGCTGGACGCCTTCCAGCAAGTGCCAGGATTTTACAACGGAATAGTGAAGTGACACATCTCTGTAATATTCCACTTTTCGTTTTGGTTTAGTTTAAAAAAAAAAAAATTAAAAAATATAATTTTCACCTGAATTAAAATACTTTTGATCTTTGTCTTTCATTTGAACTTTTTGCTTCAGAGAGAATAGATTAATAAACACTTTCAAATGGAAAAACATAGTTTGAAAAGGTCCCCCTTTTATCTTTAACAGAAAGCTTTGGTACTAACCTGGGTATGGGCTCTGACCCTCATTTCCTTTTGTGTTGTCTTTTTATCTTAACAACAATAAATTTGGTTTTATTGTGATCACACTGGCCTTTACTGGTCACTTTTTATTCTTTCTTTTTTTATTATTTTATTTTGAAGTCAGCACATTAAAAAAATTGCAATGTTATTTTAATCAGACTGAATGAAAGAGCAAATCAGAGCGAGAATTTTAATCTGCCCCAAGCAAAACTGCCTTGTACATCTGTCATGTTGGGATTAGTGGAACTCTTTAAAGAAGCTGAAGACTTTTAAACAAAGTATTAAACATTTGTGACCTGATTTCCATTCTTCCAATATTCTCATTAATAAGAGTGCAGGCTGAAAGACATCTGTTAGGTCCTATTTGTTTTAAGAATATTACAGAATAAAAAGAATATTATGGGGGGGGGGGGGAGGAGGGAAGGAGGAATCTAAATGTAACATTTAGAGCCAAATCTCTAAGCTGTGGCTTTTCCAAAGTGATTCTGTGTGCCCAAAATGGGGCAGGGAGGGATCGCAATATTGGTGAAGTCCGTCAAGCTGGACGCTCAAAACCATTAGTATCGCTCAGACAATTTAGCATTAACTCTTGAGGGGAAACTTTCCAGCACACTGCGAGCTTTGCCTGGCTGAAGGGTACATGCTGGGGGCTTCATCCCAAATTTGCCTCAGCATCTGCATGCTACCATGGTGCTGGAGGGGAGCCCGGTCGTGAGCCCCAAACAGCGCAGGAGCCGTGCGGGAACCTCCCTGGGGGGTGTCGCTGGGGTGAGCCGGGACTCGCTATAAAACTTGCAACCTCTGCAAGCTGCATTTGTGGGACTATGATTGCTGGGCGGTGCTGTCGTGCCAGCCGCGTGCGTGCAGGGAGGCAGGGCGCTCCCGCGAGGGGTTTTGCACCTTCTGGTGAACGCTGCCTCGACCTCCACAGCGGAGACGAGGCGATTCTGCCGTCCTGAGATAAAAGCTAGCTTGGATGGAAAGCAAGAGGAGACTCAACCTTAAATCGTATATAAATATAGATCGTATGTATGCAGCACCTGAACGCATCCCGTGTTGCTATTGTCCAGCCAGAGGAAGGGAGTGGAAACGGCCGTCTTGGGTTTGCTGCTTATGTTTCGTTTGATGCTAACGCAGACAAAGTAACTGGCCCAGTCTGGACCCCTAAGGGGGGTGGTGGGGGGAGCCAGGCATGTGTTCAGTAAACTACTCGCTGAAAGCATCCTTCATTATTAACATGGGTGTATGGTTTAAGAGAAGGTTGCTGTCGACTGCAATCTTTGCATCTTGTTTATGCTTGCTGGGTAAAATATTAACTAAAGCATCTGAACATAAAGTTCTGGTGTGAAAGAATATCAGCAGGGGAGAGCCATATGGTGCCAGCATGCTAACAAAATACCAAACGTTGGAGATTCCTTTTTGCAGAAGACTGAAAACTCTCATTCCCATACATAATACATGAGTTCACGCCTTTGATTACTCTAAACATTAGCCCAAGCAGTGCAGGCGTCTCTTTGGAGCTAACACAACTTAGGGCATGCAGTTCTCTTCCCCCTCTTCCTTTACATAAAAGAAATCAATGTCGAGCTGTTAAGATACAAATATCCAATATGCTGTAAGACAATATGTTTCCAAAACTGCTGCATAAGCTGCCTGTGCTCTAATTAAATATAAACTGCAGTAGGGACTCGGGTTTCTTCTGTTTCGTTCCTTTGCTCGAAACCATTTGGCAATCAAGGAGCTTTTCTTAGGACAACATCTGCAAGTCAGGCCCCTGCTCCTTTTGTGGAAGTCGTGGGCACAACTGAACCTTTCTGATCAATGCTGGGAACAAAAGCGGGGAGCTGTAAATGTCTCTTTGAGCAGCAACTCGCAGGCGTATTTACCTGAATGCTCTCTGTGAGCGAAGGAGCCAGGTGTATTCAACAGAAACAAATTCAAACCCCGCATTAGGAGGATCCCCTGGTGAATATTATTATAAGGTATAAGAGATGTCCATGGGGGAGCTTTTATATATACAGTATTTAAAAACAAAGGTATTGCTGGCAAAATCCATAGGTGACACTCGGAGCACATTTTTAAACAATCCCTCAAACCCAGCAATTTGAGGTTGAATAACTCTGCCTTTTGCTTGTCCCTGGGATCCCCAGGTACAGCTTGTTAAGTCTTGTGCTGGGTATCAAATTACCTGTGTGTAGAAACACCTCTGTAGCGCACAGAAACCTCCTCCTCAGCTGGCTCTGATCAGCTTGTGCGGCCCTGGACGCTCCCAAACCAGAGTTTGTCACCTTTTTCCTGCTCCTGGCTCTCTTCAGCCTAGAGATGGGGAGCTTTGGGCCAAAGCCACTGCTTGCATTTAGTCACTTGTTTCAGTGCTCGGGTATCCAAATCCCCTTGGAAGAACGTCAAGTTCAGCAGCTAAATGTAGACTTGGGTTTTCCTCTTTAGGCACTTGCGCATCTTATTCTGGGTCACTGGCGTAACTCGGGGATGGTCTGCACTGGTGAGATGCAGACTCACGACAGCCAGAGAGGAGAGACGGACTTGCGCTGGGAGGAAGGGGTGGGGGTGATGCTGGAGCTGCCGCCTTGCCTTCGAGGGGAGGCGGAGAGCTCGGTCAGCCTCCGCAGCCACTCGCAGCTTCCCCTGCCTCTTGCCTTTGGGAGGCAAAGGGAGAGAATTAAAACAAAAATTCAGGCATTTGCACACCAGAGCCTGTTTTCAGAGGTGTCTGAGACTGATGCTTCTCTGGGGCCGGGACCATTTCTATGAACATGTCTGAAAATGTGTCCAAACTCTAGGAAAGCTCTGGCAATGAGCTTGCTTCATGAGAAACCTCCCAATGTGCTGTTACCTGTCTCTCTTTTGCATGTTACAGGAAATATGTTAATAGATTGAGAACTCGGAAAAGAGCAGCAAAAATGTTGGGGATTGGAAGCATTACTGTAAAAAGGAAGAGATATGTTTAGCTAAGCTAAAAGAAGTAATTAATATTGTCTAGGCTGTATGGATAAAATGGGGTGATGGAGTGGAAATGAAGTAAAAACCCAAACTTTGGCTGAAAGCCAGGTGAAAGTTTTGGGGAAGGAAAAGATCTAGTTTGCAAAGTGGTGCCCAAAGGGGAGCCTGCTTCTGCGCACAGCTGGGATAAACAAAGATGCCAAAATACGTGAATAACACTGCAGGAAACTGTGAACAAGGCTACAGCCTTTGACATCGCGGGCCCTGTGCGCTGGCCCTCATATTTGCTGCTGTGTCACCAGAGCCTCCCCTTTGCCATTGACCTTCTGGCTTGAATTTTCATGCGAGTAAGTCCATGACTCCGGGCAAACCCGCCTCTCCCTGGTTGTTCTGCTTAGGCAGCCAAGATGAGGTTATGCCTTGCAAGTCAGAAAAAAATGCCCTTGAAACACAGTGGCAGTTTAGTGGGGGATTTTGAGAGGAGCTGCCTGGCTTCGGCAGGAGCAACTAGGGCAAAATTCTGGGTGAAGTTAGCCTGGGCAAAATTAGCTCAGCTGAAGTGGTTCTGCGGAAACCAGAAAGGAAAAGTTCATGCCTCTGAAACGTGACGGGGCGGCCCCGCTCCTTACAGTCGGGAGCGAGTCTGGAGTCCCAGGTTCTCATGCTGATGCATCTATTTCTCCTCCATGAATTTGAAGCTTTGCATCTCACAAGCTTCTGGCAAGCAGAGTTAAAGGTTTGTTTGTTGCCCTCAATATTTTGATGTAATTAGTCAGTGAGCAACTAGCTGCTTTTGCCCAGAGAAATGCTCTCTCCAAGAACATAAGTGACAGGGGAGGATTAATAGCCTCCTAGAGAGAGCTGCTCTGGTAAAGAGTGCCTGGGAGCTATGTTGTTACTTTAAAAAAAAATGACAGCCTAAACAGTTAACTTTGCCCGCAGTGTCTTGGAGGAGTGCGGCGAGTTGTCATCTCCTCTCGCACTTCCCCCTAGAAACTTTCGACTTCCTTCTGTCAAGGAGAGACTTTCCGGCTGGCGGGGAGGCAGGTCGCTGCCGAAATGGCAAAGCAGCTGTGGCAGATCCCTGCCGTCCCCGCGGCGCTCGTGGGCTGGCCCGCCAGCTCTCCCACTCCAAACAGGGCATATTTCTGAGGATAATGAGAAGATCTTGTCATGAGCAGAAGGGCTGGGAAAAGGGGCTTGCATGAGATATGGACTTTCAAGGTACGGGCTACGAGCTGATCTGCACCCGCTGGAGGGGCTCGGGAGATGGGTTTGCACAAACCTCCTGTGGCTTTTGTGCATTTTCTGACCTCGTTGAGGAGAAGATGGGATCAGACAGGTCTCGGCATGGTCCTTCCTGGGAAGGTCGTGGGGCAATGCTGAAGTGCCCTCCGGAGGCATTGGGGGACAGAAGATCGGTCTGGCTCACCAGACCAGACAGGGCCCTACCAGGGACTTGCATTTTTCCTGTTTTTCTTCCCAATCCCTTGAACATGGTGGGTGCTGCTTACCCAGGCCTCAGGTTTTCCCACTCCAGGCCAGGCTGGAGAGGGGCATCAGGGCAAAATCAATGCTGGGGCTGAAGGCTGAGCCTGTGTGAGTGGCTCTGGATGCGGCCATCGTGATCGCAGCGCCTGGGGCCGGGATGAAGACTGGAAGCTGTGCTGGGGGTGCTGCCACTGGCAGGGCACGGGGCTATCGCCGTTGTCCCCCCTCCTGTAGCGTGTTATCCTGCTTCGTGCTTAGCAGCAAGCGTCGGCTCCCATACAGCCTAATAGGGAAGACAGAAAGGTATTAGTCGCCTCTATTCAATTTCAATTATACGGGGTCTGCAGGAGCGCTCGAACAGCGCCAGCAGGGCTATAAAGTTAACATATCTGATGATTCTCCATGTTTCTGAGTAAGCGGCACACAGCAGAAGCGCCATTCGCTGTGCGATGATCCTGGCGGGCCGCGACGTTGCGGCTGGCAGATCGGCGCGTCGCTTTGGAGGCGACCTTTCTAATAGAGGTATTCGAATGCTGTCCGCTCCCACAGCCGTAAACGCGGTCAGCTTAATAGACTCATTTCATGTCAGGCGGCGCGGCGCCCCGTGAGCGCCCGTGGCCGAGCCGCCGCTCCCGCGCTCCCCGGGAAGGCTGGTGGAGAAAGGGGCTTCGTCCCAGGCGGGTGCCCGTGAGCCCGAGCTGCGCGCCGGCGGAGGTCCAGCACCGCGCGGGGGGCTGCCGTCGGGAGACGTTGCCCCTCTCCAAGGCTGAGCGCCACTGGGCACTGAGCAGTGCTGCGCATTACCCCAAGGGACTTCTTATTCCACGATGATCTCACTCCTTTTATGCCTTATTGCTTCTGTCTATTTGCCTCCCTATGACACACGCTTATGTGTCAAGTTTTCACTTCTCATATGACAGAAGAGAGGAAAAGCTTAATATCATAAAGACAAGCTGGCAGTTGGGAAGTAGCCCACTTAGTCATCGAACTTTGCGTCAGCGGTGCTAACAGCCTGTTCCCCGGCTCGTCGGCCGCCTTAAAGGCAACCTCTCCTCTTCACCTGCTGTGGTGTCTCATGCATCGGAAACCCCTGGTGCAGAAAACCACCCGCTTGAGCAAACGCCATTTGTGGCACCAACCTGGTGCTGCCTAGGAGATTTACCCAGGTCTTTGGACCAAAAGGTTCAGCCGCTCTGCGTCGCTTGGATGCCTGTGCCTCGTCTTGGGGCATGAGCGATGGGCCAAATTCAGGCAGCAGCAGCAAAGGGATTTTTTTGCAGCTTTGTGTTCTTGCTCAGAAACCAATGGGCCAAGAGTAAGGTCCTGAAGCAGATTCAGGTTCACTTGGGCTGTGACAGTCAGAATTGGGGCATCTCTAGTGCTTTGAAGGCCAGGAGAAACTTAGCAGTTGTTCTCAGCTAAAACAATAGCACAGAAAGATGGGAGAGGAAGGATCAGTCCATACCTAGCCTATTCCTTCCACTCTTTTTCTGCAGATTGAGGAAACGTGTATTTGCCACTTGGAGAAAGGTACTTGGCTAATGACCCCTTGCCCTGTCCCAGGAGACCTGGCTTTTCTCACTTGCTATTTCTAGATGCGGAGAACCTCATTTATCACCTTTGCTTTGTATGTTTGGCTTTCCCTTAGCATGTATCCTTGCGTCCCCATTCACAAGCGCGACGCTTAGGCTCTTTCTTCCTCTTCTCCCTTGATTTCCATATTGATGATGGAATGGCTTGGGCATGTGGTGTCAAATACCAGCGCTGGGTCCATGTGTCTGACTCGAGCTGCCCGATGTCTGTCCATGCTGGGAGTCACTCCCGGTGTTGGAACAGACCATTTAAAAATGCCGTGCGAAACGGGAAACACCATGTGGGTTGAACCGAGAGCTGATGCCTCCTTTCAGCCCCTTGGCGTGCTGCTCCTGCCAGGGCAGGCTCACCCTGTGGCTTGCGAGCCACATGTCCCGACACGAGCACCCGTCCCCCAGCCGGGTGGAGGTGCAAGCCATGGGATGGCTGCCGCGTGGGAGCCTCGCTGCCGCCTTGGGATCACAGCCGTGCCGGGCGGGAGGAGGTGTAGGTTGCACCAGCCTTGATCTCCCGGGGGTTCACCTTCCTCAACGGCTGGGAGAGAACAAAGCTGGACTGGGGGGGGTCTTGGAGCTGAAATTGTCCTCTCTGGCTTTGCCCTGCTGAATGCATCTTCTCTTTCTGGCTGCTTCCTCGTCCCCTCCTTCCCCACCCCTTCCTCCACCATTCTTGCTGCTCATCTGTCTTTAGCCCCAGAAGTCCTAACACGGCACCAGGCCCCCCCGGCACAGCACAGGCACGTGGCATGCACACGTGAGGTCTTCTCACGTCTTCAGAGACCACCTCAGGTGAGAAGGACGTCCTTGTTGGACACCGGCCACGGTGGGTCGGTGCTGTGGGACTTGCTGCTGTGACCCCCTTCTGCTGGCGTTGCTCATCCCATGCAACCTCCCTGTGACAGGAAGGTCATTTTCCACCAGGTCTGCAGTGCAGTTCAGGTCATTTTGGGTCCCTTTGAGATGCCTCAGTTTCCCCAACTATAAAGCACTTACAAACCTGCCGCTGAGAGGTGCAGCAAAAACCCAGGGCCAGGTCCACATCAAAAACTGCTTCCTAAGGGCTTATGTACGTCAGCTGCACATGCAGAAAACGTAACTTTACCCTGAGCCATTGGATCGCTCTTCCTGGCAGCAACGCCTCTTGGATTTGCTTCCTTCCCGCTTGCCTAAGACACGCTTACCCGAAATTGTCTCTAAAAATCTATCTGCAATGAATTCTCCTGCTGGTGTTTCGACACATTGGCTCCACAGAGGCTTTCGATTTGGTATGAAAAGTAATTATTACCGGGGTGCAGTTTAGCAGTTGTTTTTTACAGTGCTGGTAAGGTTAAAAGAAATAATAATAATAATATAAAAAAGACGCAGCCGGAGTAACTGCTTGCAACATGCTATTTGCATTTTTAAGGAAATACTTCTTTGAGACAGCTTGGGTGAAAGGTCGGCATTTGCATATAAATGGAAAAGAAAGTGTGTGATGCTGGAAGTTACATCTATATTATTTTCTCAGCAGTGAGCTGCTGTTGCGGAGATTAAGGGACGCGGTTTGCATTTGGCTTTTATTGAATAGAGAAGGTACCAGGAAAGTCAAATTAGAACAAAATAATGAAGGAAATGTGCAAGAATAAAGAAGCAACATCCTGTTCCTTGCTTCTTGGAGATGCTCTTCTGCACGCCTGTCGTGCTATGCGCCTGTTCCCCCGCACGCGAGGCACAAACACACCCGCTTCGCTGAGCAGGGCTCCCTCCGCGCACAAAAGGACGCTGGAGACAAAGCCGGCCGCGGGAAGGGGCTGTGCAGCGGGTGAGCCTGGCAGCAGAGGGAGGCTGGCGGTCGCTGTTTGGAAGCAAAAAGCCAGTGCTTGTTTGATGTTGTTCAGGCTGATATGTTTGGAGAGGAATTTATCTCCGGGCTCGTAGGAAGTTCCTGCTGTTGCAGTAGGAAGAAAGATGCTCGGACAACTCGTGGTGGTTCCCAGAGTAAAAGCAGCAGGCAGAGATGCCCGCGGCTTGGGCCTAGCCCGTCTCTCGGATGGGGTCATCATCAGCTCACAGCTCCTGCAGCCTCCCTGCTATTGCCCTACGAACCCCAAGGGATCAGTGCGTAGCGTTCCCATCCCTTCGATTCACTTCTCCGTGGCACTGTTTACTTGGCCCTGTCTTCTGACACCAGCAAAGGTATCTGGGCTTTCCTGGGAAGCTTCTCTAAGCAGAGGCAGAGAAACGCAGGCTATTTCAGCAATAGCAGTTGAACGCAGCCCCATCTGTAGCCTCAGAGCCTGGCTCGAGCGCTGCATGAGTGGGAGCAGCCTTGGAGGCCGGGCTGGCACTGTTCGCTCCGCCTGAGAGCTCTCGTGCTCCGGTGGGGAACCCCGCTGCTTCCCTCTTCCCCGTTCTCGGGGCTGCACTCTCCGTGTGCAGAGCGGCTCTGCGCTTTGACAGCCACAACCCGAGGAGCCGGGGGAAGGTGGGAGGCTGAATCGCATTCACGCTTTATTCTTTCCGATGGGGTTAAGAAACAATACAGAAAACCAGCAGTGCTACTGTGTGCGTGCAGCTCTTCTCCTTTCTCGAAGAATACACAAGTGATAAAACCACCAGAGTGGAAGGTGAAAAGTGCTTTATTTTAAGTCTTCTGCAGCATTTTTTCATGTGCTCCTGTCACTCTGCAGAAGAAAAAAGGCTTTATTAAAAGGTGTTATTAACTGGCCGTGAACACCAGAGCGTGAACGCTGCTGTTAATGAGCAGCGGCTGCAGCCTCGCGTGCTCGTTGGCGCACAGGTGCGCTCAGGGCTTCGGCTCCTGGTGAGCCGGATCGGATACGGATATGGAAACGGAACAAAATCCTGGTCTTGCCCTAAAGCACTTCGCAGCTCGGCGTAAGAGCTACTGGGCAGAGAGGGAGAAGGGGGAGCTGGAGGTGGGCAGGCACAGCTGGAGATGCTCCACGTCTGCCCTCAGCCACCTCTTCCACCTGGAGGTTTAACTTTGGATACAAGTAATTTTGGCTCACGGGGATGTGCGAGGGTGTGAAGTGTGGAGGCAGCAACCTTCTCCCACAACCCAGCAGAGCTGAGATGGCACCTGAGGCAACGGGGATGGGCCCAGAGGCCTGCCTGAGCCCCTGCTTTGCTGCTGAGCACCTACAGAAAGCGTATCCGAATGGAGGGCAGAGACGGAGAAACGGTGGCATTGGGCTAGCAACGCCCTGTCCTTTCCCTTTCCCTGCGTTCCCTTCCCTCTCCTCCGTCCTGCCGGTGCCTGCAGAGCGGGGCTGCGATATACTCGGCCGCTGGCAGTAAACACCTCGGAGCCGTGCTCACGACGGGCTGCTTGCTTCGCTGGTCGGCAACACGGGCTTTGCCAGATGCATCCACTCAATAGTGAAAGCACTGAAGAGACCTGACCCTCCCGAAATCACAAACCTCCCTTTCCTTTGGGTAAGGGGAAAATAAAAGATCAGAGTGTGCAGCACGGGTTTCATGGGCTTCGATGTCGCAGTGCATGAGCTGGTGGTTTGGTAGCACAGTGGGTTAAGCCAATACTGTGTCTTCCCTGGGGCAGGGGGATCAGAAATGCAGCTCACAAGTGTGATGAGCTGTTGGGTCTTGCCTGAACAGCCGTGGAGCCCGGCACAGAGCCTGTGCCTGCTCTGCTGCTGATGCTTGGTGTGGATGTAGCCGCGGGACGGGTTTGCTGGGGCTTGGCCCGGGCTCTGCAGAATGGGAATGGTCTGTGGCTCCCACATCTCGTTCTTTCACAGAGATTATAAACTCTGGGGCTTGTCTAGGTAAGGTTTCTGTATGAGAGCACGAAAGCTCAACGTCTCCTCAGCAAGCAGTGAAGCTCCTTTCCAAATCCACTAAGAAAAAGTATCTTTAGATGAACAAATAAAAAACAAAGACTTACCAGCAAGCCAGCTAGACCTGCTGCGTTTCCCATCCATACATCCCATTCTAATTGATTATTAAATCATATTTGCTGATAAGTATGAGATGTAATATCTATTACACAGCTGTTAAACCTCAATTAATATGTTTTAATGATCAGTCGTTTACTGTGCAATATACAATTAACATCCGGTATTAAATCTTAAATTAAATGCATGTTTGGGAAGCTGAATTTGAACATAGCCATGCCGCAGTAAACAGCGGTAATTGCGTTGAATATGCGGTATTGCTGTGCCCTGAGAGCGAGTTAAACCAGCATTCGTGGTATCAGACAAGAGTGGAGAAGAATTACTCAGGTAGCCTGGATCTGCCTTTTCAGGGTATTTTGATCCTTATGGAGGTTTTAATTCATCTCCCTTGAAAAAGCATCCTGACGCATAGCTGCCACACTCCCACGTGCTCGAAGGCTAAAGCGGTGCATACTCGCGCAGCGTATCAGTTCAAGGAAATCCGTGTTCTCTGCGTGGAAGGATTAAGCAGGAGCACGGGGCAATTAGTTGCATTTCAGGCTGGATTTCGTTGCGCTAAGTCCTGGTGGCTGTATAACGGGGTTCAGCGGTGCAGCTGGGGTCCGAGGGACCGAAGCCTTAAATCAAAGATGAAAGACTCGTTAATATTGCCTGCAGGAAGAAAAAGCCCTCGCTGCACCGTGGGTTTGCAGCCACACGGGAAAACAAATTCTGGCCATCGGTGTTCTGCAGGTAGCGGCTGGCTGGACGCGTGGAGAAACTTTCCGCTGGCCGCGAAGGGCAGCCGGCAGAGTGTCTGGTGCTTTTCTTTGTAGCAAGCCTCTTAATCAGCGTTTTATGCTTCTTCTCTTAGAAATATTGGGAAGGGGAATTAGTAACTTGAGGGTTTCCAAGGCGGGGGGAAAAAAGCAGCCCTGCACCAGTTTGTTTGCTACTGTAGAGCTACTACTGAGAACTTTTTGCCATTATAGCGCGTGCTGCCTGGGTGCAAGCACAGGCTGCACGTGTGCATAGAGGCTGCAAAGGCAGGAAGGTGTCGGGCTGCCTACCCTGAGGGACGCTGGAGCTATTCCACCCCATGTCCCCGCGCCTTGTGCACAAAGTTGCAGGGAAGTCTGCAGAGACATCCAAGTACCGATTAAGTAAAAAAACTCCCTTTTCTTTCCAGTCCTGGTGAAAGAGCCAGAATCTTTTAGAGGCTGGCTGAGGCCGTGCATTTCCCTCCCATGAAGGACCATGCAGGCTGCAGCTTCGGTGCAAGGGTTTGGCCTTCCCTTGGCTTGGATTGCAGAGACACTCCTGTGCCTCGAGCGGGCGCCGGGTGCAGAGAGCAGTACAGCCGAAACACTGTGTCGGGCATCATGCGTACAGGTTATCTAGCAGCTGGCCAGGCTTTTGCAGCTCAGGGAAGACAGATGCAAGCAATGGCCGTAGATAGGTAGGAGGCACCTCTTCATGTCCCCCGCTGCCCATGCTTGCATCGCTGTTTCATGTGCATGAGTAAGAGCGGGCTCTGTGTCACCTCCTAAAGCACAAAGCTGAGACCCATCATTTCCTAGGCTTCCCTCCCAGGGAATTTTTGGATTCATTTGAAAGACGGGGTCCCAAATCCACCTTCCAGGCACTGGCTCTGCCCCGGTAATTGCTCTAAGAACCGAGCTGGTGCTCCAGCAGGGAAGCGGAGCAGCTCAGCCCGAGGACCCAGCGTGTTCTCAGCGTGACGCTGCCTTGTTCGCACAGGGCTTACCTTCGCTGTGAAAAATGGGCCTGAACAGACGAAGAAAAATCTTACCTTCTTCTTTTCTCTTTTCTTGCACTTCGGGGAGCAAATGAAGATTGATGTGTTTTTCTTCCGATCTTTCAGTTTGAATATGCAGTGATGCATCTTATGAGAAAATGAAGCCTTTTCCCCATCTTTTCTCCAAGGACTTTATTTTACCCTGTGCCTCTGCTATAGCAAATTTTACCTCTGTATAGATTTGCCAGACACGGTGGTTTTGCTTTTGGAGGCAGCTGGCAGCACGCAAGCTGGGCTTTTCCCGACACCGCTGCTGTGGCCAGTGCAGTGAGGACACCCTCCTCCCAGAGCTTTGGGCGCTGTTTTTTTCTTTCTTTCTTTTTTTTTTTTTCCTTCACCTCCTTCACTTCAAAGTTTCATATGAGGTTTTGGGGAGTTCTTTTTTGAGGAGCTTTTTGCCATTGTTTGGAGGGTTTTAGGGTTTTTTCCTGGCAAATGAATGCTTTTTTTCTCCTTGAAAATAGAAAGCAAAGCCCACATGAGTCTGCAGGGTGTCTTTGGTACTTGATTAACAGTCCAAATCGCATGTGGCTTCTCTCCAAAGTTTCCTGACCTTCTTGCTTGGAGTTGATAACGATGACCCCAAAATTTTGCAGAACTTGCTTTTCCATGCCAGGATTTTGCACAACACAAAATGCCCATCGGGGCCTGGTTCCCATGGATGAAAACGTGGGTTTTAGGCAATATCCTGTGTCTCCTCCCGGGTGGTCTAGGTAGAGGTTAGAAGTGTCCTTCACAGCTCCCAGGTGAGCTGTGCTTCTGCTGAAGCCGGGGTCCGAGGCAAGGTGGCAGGGGCACGGCTAGAGCGTGCAAGCCGATCCTCCCTGGGGAGCAGATGCATTTCAGCAGCATGGAGTAAAGGAAACCTGATGCAGGTATTGACAGCGCTGTCTCAGCTGCCCGGACCAGGCTGGGCAGAGGAAGGGATGGGCGAGGAGCCAGCGTGTGCCTCCAGCCTGGCTCCGTCACGCCAACGCAGCCCCGTCCCCGCCTTGGGCACGGCATGGCCGGAGATGCGAGGAGGTGGGGATGGGGCTCCCGCAGCGCTTAATGGGGGCCACGCTGGCACCTCACAGCCGGATTTACCCCATCAGCTTCCAGAGGTCACTCGTAGCTTACGACTTAGACACGTGAGCGAAACAAGCCCAAAGAGGATAAGTGCGTGTATTCAGCTATTTTTTCCTCCTCAGCGTTGAATCTCATGACCTCTCAATCTTTCAAAAACCTTCCAAGCTAACTTTAGGATCTGCAGTTATTTTGCATCCGCAAACCATCGTTTCTGTAATTTAAGCCCACTCCTTCCTCCACCCCCTACTGCTTCCCACAGAAGATGCTGTTACTCCAAAACACGGTTTTCTACTGCTTGGGAAAAGGCTGTTCAAGGAAACATCTCCCTTTAGCTAAGCAGGCAGGCCACAATGTCCTATGTAGGCACTATAGAAATATCTTTTTTTTTCTTGTTATTTGATGTTTTTTCCGTTCTTTCCTCTGTCCCTCTCTAGCTTCTTTCCCATGCTTTGCTTCGTTTTTCATCATCTGCCTGGCCATCTGTGTTTCCCTGTTCCTGTTCCTCATAGCTTTCCCAAAGCAGACTAACGTTTCAGCAGCTCTTGGATTTAATTCCCAAGCCCTATGCCTTTCCTGTGGGTCCCAACCAGAAGAACACAGTTCTTCGGACAGTCTTTGGGTTGCAGTCTCCAACACGGGTATTTCTGAAGTGAAACCTAGAAAAGTGTCTCAAACTGCCCTCCTGGCTTCAGAATGGTTCTATTTTAGGACAAATAGCATGAAGGTGACTTTCACGGTCATCTGTCTTGGGTACTAACTTGGACTATGCGTCATCGTAGGATCTAATTATCCTAGTCTTTCAATGTACTCACGCTCACAAGAGCACTGTGGGATACACTGGTCATCCCTTAACATACCATACGTAAAGAACAGGCACAGGCAGGGAAGAAATAACTTCCCTAGTTATTTGCTGCGCATCTTCCTGGAAGGTGCTCTGTGGCAGAGCAAATCCGAAGGTGTTAGGCTGGTGTCCTACAAGCTCATCAAGCCTTCCTTACCGATCGCTGAAAGCACCTGCCATCCATGGGTTTTATTCAAGGTGTGAGAGTTCTCCCTGCCTCAGAGATCTTTGAAATTAGCCAAGCGATAGAAATATCAAGGCAAGGAAGCACGGGAGCCTGTTACAGCAGTAGAAATGAAACCTGTGGCTGTGAGTGCTTCTCCCAGCTACGAGCAGCCTGAGATGAATGAACGTGAACAGGAAGCGGAGCTCCCTCACGTGACTCCTTCTGGGGGATGCTCTCCTCATCCCTCCGCGCTGGTGGTAGGAGATGAATGGAGCAAGGCTTGGAGAACAAGGCAGTAAATTATGGAGCGCTCAGTGCCACAGGGAACCACAATTAAAGATTCAAGGGAAGGCTTGTGGCCGCGTTGCCCAAAGCGACAACGGTTGGCCAAGGTGAGCTGTGACGTTGGGGGCTTTGGGGCACACGATTCTATCTCATTGCCACCGGCGATAACTCAGCGCGGGGAAGGGGAAGCTGTCCAACACCGCGCATGGCGGGTCCCACGTCGGGGCATGTTCTGCACCTGCGTGAACTGGCAGAGGCTTGCAGCTCGTAGCAGGGCCAGTGTCAGCCCGTTGAATCCACACCTGATGTTGTGCTAGGTGAAGGGCATGTGCTGAGAAGCCACTTGTAGCATTTTGTGTTTCCCATAGATCCGGTTTATTTCCTAAGTCTACTAATACCTGGTGCTTCTAAGTGTTTAAGTCATAGTGCTTATTTCTTTTTTCTTCCCCCCGGCCTGATCTCAATTTGCCATTAAATAAGTGAGGCAAAGTATCTCTTCCGAGGTCAGAGACCAGGTTAGCAGTGGGGGCAGAAACAGTGCTCAGATGAGGGGAGTTTCTTCTAGCCCTGGAGCATCTGCAGACCTTTAGGTAGAGAACAGCGGCGTGGACATCGGAGTGATGTAAAGCACGGCTGCCTCCAGCTTTCCTTTGAGTCAGCCATGCAGATAAGGCATTCCACGGTCCCGCTGTGTTAGCAAAACATTCTGCTGTTGCCGATGGATACCGAGGGCAGCCCGTTCCCGTGCTGGTGAGATGATGCCCCTGTGCCCCATGGAGGATGCCCTCGGCTGTGCCGGACAGAGGCTCCTCTCTTCCTGCTCTCCCTCGCACCCGATGCAGCTCTGCCTCTGGGAGCCTTAACGCCACAACCCTCCTTTAGCCCCTTTGCGACTGGCAGGCAGCACCGCTCTCGTTCTCCGACTAAGGCCCAAGCTGAGCCGAGTGATGCTGTGTGTGCAGTAGGCTGAGGGCACGAACGGGCTGCTCCTACGGCTCAGCCCATGCACAGGCGCTTGTTAGGTCTGAGCCTTCATTTATCCAGACTGAATTCACGGTTGTGGCTGCTCAGTTCTGGGGTGGCACCGTGGGATCCTGCCCTGGGAGGTCCTCGGGCACTGCCGTGGCTTTAACAGCAATTAAAGAGAGCAAGCAGGGAATAAAAGTCGTGTTTTCCCCTCTCTGGCAGAGGCAGCGGAGCGGGTGCCGGTCTGACTTTGCTTCCTGACACTGTTTTCCTCTCCCCCCTTGCCTCTGCAGAAAATGAGTTTCGGGGCGAGCTGCTGAGCCAGCGGTGGACCTGCGGAGAGAAGATCAGCAGCTGCGCAGGAGCGACCAGCCTACGCGGCGGCACACGCGTCAAGGTAAGCGGTGGGGGCCTCGGCCCCCCAAAAAGGCGTCCGTCCCCGCAAGACCTCACTTCTCTAATATGGGTCTCCCTCACCTCACATCAGCTGCTGGACCAGGGCTTCAGCCCTGAGGGATGAGGTGGTCCCCAGGGAGCCTTTCCGGTGCCCGAAGCAATTGGCCTCCAAAGCAGGAATTGGGAGTCTCTATCCCCTTATTGAAGCTGAACCTCAGGCATGGTGTATAAAAGCAGAGAGGGCTTCCAGCTGCCACGATTTGGCTTTGGCTCCAGATTTTTAAATCCTTCCCTTCCTTTCGGATCCCATCCTTCAAGGATAGCTCAGATCTGGTTATTTAGGTCAATCCCAGGCCTCTTAGGAAAAAAAAAAAAAAAAAAGCCCTTTCTCTCGGGCGCCGGCTGATCGGAAGAAGACCCTCGTACGCCAGGTGAAGCGTTAATGCCTCCAGAGGGGACAAACGAGTCATTCATTCGCGCGGGTCCGTCGCGGGGAGAGGAGGCAGCTCCTGGTCCCAACAGAGCCGCTCAGTCACCGCCGCAGCTGGGCTCGATGAAAGGGGTCCAGCCAGCGCCGTCCAACCCCACGGCAGACCCACTGCCAGCAGAGGAGGAAGCTTTCATTAAACACAGAACTGGGCTGCTCATTACGCAAATGACGCTTCCTGCCCCATTTTGGGCTCTTGGTAATGAGGCACCAACCCTGGACTGGCAGACGGGCCCACCTGGGCTGCGGAGAACCATCCGTTGGTGACCGATGACACTGACTCTTCCTAAATCCCCAAATAAACTGAGCCCTGGGAAAGCCAAAACCCAGCAAAAATCCACCCTGAAAGAGCCCTTCTTCGCTAACAAGCTGCCAGCTGTAAGCAGGTGCTGCCAGGAAAGCTCACACCTCCTCAGAAAGCAGAGTAAGCAGTTGCTGCTATATTTAACACAAGCCCAATTAAGACTTTTCTATTGAACCTGCCAAATAAGCACTTAGATTAGGTTTAATAAGATTGTTGTGCGTTAATAAAGCAATGATTACAAAAGGTAATATTCCCTGTACCTGGCGCTCATCTGGCGCTGGGCATTTTCCAAGCGTATTACTAACGTTAGCTGTTTCTCGCAGCGCTCATCTCTGCTGCGGCTCCTCCAGAGCAACCAAACGGGGGGACGAGGGGAAGCGGCCGGGGGGGCATTGGAAGTGGGAGCAGGATTTGGGGCACCGCAGCCTGGGGAGCAAGTGCCTGGAGATGCTAGCGCTGGTCCTGCAAAGGATGCGTGGACCCCACGCTGTGCACCTCCGGCCGCAAGATCGAGCCTGTCGTGGGCGGCCCAAGGTGCGTGAGGGAGGGCTGCTCCCCTGGGGAGTGACGGGTGAATTCAGGTCTTCCATTATTGCTATTTTTTCCCCATGCATTTCCTTCTCATTTAGGAAAATTAGAAAATAGGTATCTCTGCACATCAGCGCAGTGAAATATTTATTTGCTGATACGCAGCTACTGTATTCCCAGAAAATGCAGGCAGGAGTTTTGTTCTGGACAGTGTGTGCCTGTGTGCATGCAGCCCTCTGTTTCACAGGGCAGAGAGCAGTCCCAGACCCTCTCTTGCCGGTGAATCTGCACCACGTGCGTATGCTTGCACTTGCACATGTGCTTGTAAATAAATAGTATATTTAAATGTAGTTTTTCATGCCAGCTATGGCTCGTGATCCATGGGATGCACAGCGGCAAAGGACGATCGGATGCGGGAGGCGCTGATTTATTTATTTGTGCCCGGGGAGAAGTGCAGACGCAGGATAAGATTTCCCATGGCGGGTGTGAAATGAGATCTCCGAAGGGCGCGAGGGAGAGGTGCTCTGCATGGGTCTGGCCGGGACTGTCCGTCCATCCAGGGGCTCCGGCATGCAATTGCCCCGGCCCCCCCCGGGCGCCTCAGGGGGGAACAAGTCTCTCCTCTCTGAACCTCCTCCGCGCCGCGGGGGTGAGCTGGGGGCTGAGCTGCGGCCGCTGCAGGCTGACGGCCCTGGCAATGAGCACCTATTGCTGCGGCCTCCTCGGAGATGCGCGCGTAGCATCGGCTTGGCAATTTCCTCGGATTGTGCCGCTTGAGGGTAATCTTATGAAAATGGCAGCTTATTACAGAGCTCAAAAACAGCAGGGTTGGGGAACTGCATTTTTTTTCCCCTCCTCTCCCCACCCCTCCTCTTTGGGAGTGAGCGAACTGTTTGCACGCGCTGAACCGCTCCGGTCTCCTGGCGCACGAAATGGCGTTGGGATTGCATGTTGTAGCACTTGCAAACAGTCGCGAGGAAAGTATATGTCAACTTAAACTACGGCATCGGAAATCACCCCTGCCTAATGCCTGAATGTCAGCGCTGCGGAGGCGCGTGCTACAGCTGGGGCTGTGTCAGATGTGATGTTCGGGAGCATCTTTTCTGGTCCGCTTCACTCGTGCGGAGGATGCCTCCGCTCCCGCTGGAGAGCATTAGCGCTCAGTAAGTGTTTCATTTGCAATGTTGGTTTTCTTTTTTTTTTTGGGGGGGGGGGGGGGTTGGACCCTTTTTGCAAATGCGAACTGACAGCGCAGCTTCATTAGGATGTTTATGACACAGCTGTAATTCTTAATTTGAGGGTTGGTACAAGCTGCGGTTTTGCATGTAAGGATGTCAAGGCAAAATCCTCCCTAGACTCCAAGCCGGCGAATACCACACAGGGTGTCCTTTCTTGAGAGCAGTGAGAGAGCAAAAGGCAGACGCGAGTTTATTCAGCTGCGAACGGGGCTCACAATAGGTGGAACGTCAGGAGGGTTTAAATCAAGCAGCAGGGAAGACCCTAAAGGAGGAAGGGGGAAAAAAACCCCAACCTCCGAGTGCGGTTATAAAATAGCAGCTGCGAGCTACTGGACTGATGTGGAGGTTTTGGCTATACTCAGTCTTTTTTTAAAAGTAGAGGGGGACTTTTGACTTTCCTCCATCGCCCCTTGCTTGTTTATTTTTCCAAATTAGCAGCTGGAGAGGGTTCATCATGACCAAGACCTCTCCCTTTCCCGCGCTGACTGGCATGGCACGCCGCAAAGCGGAGGGCAGAGATTTGGAGACCCGGATCCGGGTCTGGCTTTAGGAGGCTCGGTCGGTGCCCTGAGGGCTCGCCGGAAAGACCTGCCTGCCGCGCTCAGCCCGCAGCAGCCAAGGGGGATTCCTCATGGGGGAAAAAAATTATAATAATAAAACCCCAAACCAAACAGCCCCCCTAAAACCCCAAATCAAAAATAAAAAAACCCCAACAGATGGGAGGAGAAATCAGGGCAGGCCATTCGAGCTCATCCTTGTTGCCTGGTGGCCCCGAGGGCCGCTTTGGCTGCCTGGCGGGAGGTGATTTGCCCTTAGCTTTGCTGGCACCCGTGGCCAGGGCAGAGCGAGACATGGGGGAGCCGTGCCTCGTGCGGGAGGTCCTGCTCTCTTTGCCCTGAGGAACTGAAGAAAAGGCTCTTTGGACCTGGGAGAGAGGAAGCCTTGAGCAGAAAACTGCTGTTTAACCCCTCTGTAGGAAAAATGTCGTTTCCTCTGGAATTTTCCTCCTCCTGCTTTACCTGCTGTTGGAAAATTTTTAGGTTTTGGGTTTTTTAGCTAAAAATAGAAGCTCTCCCTGTCCATCTCTCTGTCCCTCTAAAACTCTGATACAGCTTCCTGCAAACGGCATTTTTGCTGTATCCGCAAATGAGCAACGATGGAGTAAAACAAGTATCCCCCCGACCCCTCGCCTCCCTTAGTGCAGTTGGAGGCTCTTTCAGTGTGTTTATTTTCCCTGAGCTCCGTGGGGCTCCTGGATACGTATAAAGTATTAGCGCTGACCGTGGGGGATTTCAGCCCGGCCCGTAATGATACGTCTGCATCGAGCCATCACAACGGCAGCGGCAGTCCCACCCCGCGCGGGGCCCAGGGCTTCGCGCACTCAGGTGTCGGAGCAGGGGAGGCTCGAGCATCTTTAATTAGCGCTTTGGTTTTCCATTGGAAACGAAACGCGTATGGAGATAAGAAAGAGAAAGAAAGAAAATATCAGCCCTGTAGGTAGTCCATAAAATTAAACTTCAGATCCGTGCTGCTGTTCCCACGCTGTATCGCTTAGTCTTGGCAGCAGAGCAAGAGAGTTAGGGCAGAAGAACATTTCTAAAATTCGTGTTGTACTCAGGTTAAACTGTCTTGCAAGTTCATCTCTCTGAACCTCGGTGTTTTAGATCTGCAGCATCAGGATGCCCTCGGTATTACTCGTATTATGGTAGTGGCAGGAAGCGCCTTAGTATACGGGGTAAGCGCACATTAAGGAGTAGCTGCTGTATCGGAGAACCCTTGGCTGAAGAGAGGAAAGGACAGGAGGGAAAAGGGGCGCCCAGACCTGCTCTGACCAGCTTGTCTGGCAATGTCAGGTTAGTAAATCCGAGAGACTTTTATTTTGGCTTAATGCGAGAGGTGCTCTAATGATTAGGTGAGGAGGAACAATGTAAACCTCTGCCTTGTCCTAGCTGAATCCTTGATACGCTGCGCTGGACTGATACTCTGGGGCTGGCAGCTGGTAGCAGTAATTTATCTGCAGGTTTCCTTTGGGGTAGGGGAGATAGCTTTGTTTTCCATTGCAAGGTTAAAACAAGAAGAATGAAATCTGGAGAGCTTTTCAACCTGGCTCTTATGAGAGCAAGAGCGAGAGCAACTCAAAACACCCCGTCCGTCTCTCAGACTGCAAACACGCCCTGGGTGACCTGAAATTTCATGTTAAAGTGATCTTTCTAGAGGGCTCCTCGCTGATGAGGCAAACAGTGAAGGACAACAGTTTCCCGTAACCTTCATGTGCGCGAGCCCGATAACCGCAGAGGCCTCCGGAGGCATGGCAATGGCAGCGGCAGCTCATTCAAGTTGCCTGGGAGAAGCAGGCGCTGAGCCCAAAAGGGATCTTTCTCCATGCATTTCTGCACTTGGGTTGGAAATTTCATGCTTAGAAATAGGTGCATTCCTAATGGCTAGGCTCGTGCTTGGAAAGAGGTGTATTTCCAGCTGCTAGGCTTTGCAAAGTGGTGGAAAGAGGTGTATTTGCAGCTGCTAGACCTTGCAAAGCGGATGCCTGTTTGCAGGGCTTTCTCTCTGAGCCAAATGCAGGAATAAGGTCAGTTAGCTGAGGGCCGGAGGTGCTCAGGCACAAGCAGTTGCCCGTGCAAGATCGGCCGGGGCCCCCCGGGGCTGGGGTGTGTGTGTGGGCGACGGGGATGCTCCTCCACCCAGGGCTATAACTGCACAAGGCGTCTCCTGGTGGACTCGAACAGGGAATCCGGGATCTGTGGGATCCTAGATACCAGATATCCAGTCTGCTTTCCCTTGTAGTTAACAGAAAGGAACCGGTGCCCTGAAAGGGAGGTTTATCCTGGCTCGGAAGAGGTGTTGCAGGCAGCGGGAGGGATTGCTCTGCCCAGGTGCCGCGGAGTAGAGAGGAGCCTGGATGTTGGCTTAGATGCAACAGCAAGGTTTTTGAAGGCAAATGTTACATGAAATAGGATCTGTCCCTTCCGGCACTAAATTGTCAGCATTGCAAACAAGCAGCCTGGTCCCTTCCCAGCCAGCCTGTGCTCGAAGGTCAGGCTTAAGGACACCGCATTTTGGCTCTGCGTTTCCTCGCGGCCGTTTCGGAGGCCGACAGGCGGTGAAGGGGACGGCACGCCGCGACACGAGAGCCGCGGCATCGTCTCCACCGCTCGGGGCTGGCGTTGGCAGGCGGTGCCTGTTCCCGCAGCCCTCGCTGTCCTCTGCCGCTTTGAATAATGGATCTGCAGGAAATCCCGCTTGCCAAGGCACCGGCAGCACGCGGGCCAATTCTCTGGGAAAACCAATGAAAAAAAAAAAAACCCCACTCTGAAATTCATTTTGGTTGAACGCAGGCTCCCAGCAATCAGACGTATTAGCCCTATTGTGCGGCGCGCGGCGGAAGGCATTAGCTAGCTAGCGCAGCGCACGCCGGCTCTGAAGGGCTCATAAATGTAATGAAGTCCCTTTGACACCTGCTCCTCTCCGCACTTTAAACGTGAGCCATTGGTCCGCAGGGAACCGGGGCTTTAAAAATAGAAATTATAGTAATTGTCTGCTGCGTTATTGGGAAGATTGTAATAAACGTGGAGCACGCCACCACGGTGCCGCCAGCTCGGTGCCGGCGGGATGCAGGAGCAGCTCTGGGTTTTGATTTTATCCCTCCCTTCCCCAGTTCTCCCCATTCTCCCCATCCCCAACCGCAGAAGTCACTGTCAGTTCGTACGGTGTTTCTGGGGGGGGGGGAGTGGGAGAGTGGTATTGGAGGAAATTTCATCTCTCCAATTTGGTGTGTTTTCATGCTTTCCGCTGGGGATCTTCATCACCCATCGCTTCCTGCAAAATGACCTGCCTTTCTTGGCACCATTCCCAAAACCTCGGCTGGAAAAGCAGAAGCCCAAACGGAGCAGCGTGCTGGTGGGAGCCACGGGGTTGGGGCCCCCGTGCCCCATCCACTGGGGCTCACACGCAGCATCGCCCCACGACGGCACGGGTTTGAAGGTGGCATCAGCAATTCTCTCTCAGATAACTGCAAATTGGAGAATTGCAGCGGTGTCCTCCCAAACCCCTCTCGGCCGCGCTGCTCCTCTGCCGCGAGGAGGGCTGATGGCTCCGTAGCTGGGGAAGGATAACGGGTGCTGGCGTCGGCAGGGCTCTGCCGCATGTCAAAATGAACTTGGCCTCCTTCCACCTGCGTTGGAGCTGCTCTGTGATTACCCCAGGGTTTTTATCCCCACCAGGCAGCTGCAAAATTTGGCTCAGGCTTGCATGCACCAGCCCTGGCATCTCACAGCCTTTGCTGGCCGCGGCGCTGCCCCAGAGCCAGGATCCCACCGGCAGGGAGAGCCCCGTCCGGGGGGGGGGAGCATAAACCTGGCTCTGTGACCACCCCACTAACTTCACCAAGTCTAATGAAAGCTCATTCCTGTTATTCTGGCCCTATTCTGCCTCGTGCATTTGTGCCTTGCCTCCGAAGGCCGCTGGCCCTTGGCTGGTGGGACCCTGCTGGCGCCCGGGTTATTTCGAGGCTCCCTGCCCAGGCGGCTGCGTCGCGCCCCGGAGGTGGCTGCGTTTCAGCCTTCCGCTACCTCGTGGCATGTTGTGATGTTTAATTAATACGGGGTGCTTTGAAGTCCCCAGTGTTACTTATTCATGCCCATATTCCCTGCAGGACTTGGCGTTTGATGTCCACGGTCCAGGGGTTGTTTAGACACAGCCCCCTTTTGGTGTCAGATTTAAGCGCAGAGGAAAGGTTGCTCTTCAGAGCACGACATAAAAAGCTACCCTTCCCGGGCATCAGGTCGGTGCGACTGAATATTCAGAGATTTCCAAGCAATGATATGCGCTGGATGGTTACCTGCCAAAGGGCACATTGCTCCTGGCCAGCAAGGACCCAGCCAGCACGGAGATCTGCGTCTTGTTCTGCTCGCTGCACCTCAGCTGCACCTCTCTGGTGTAAATGCAGAGAAATCGGCTCTGGTTTTAGCAAGAGATGTCGTGGCGTGAGCCAGCTCTCTCCATCGCGGGCCAGCGCATCCAGGCGCCCGTCATTCTGTGGCCCCCTGCCAGCAAAGGGTCCCTCTCGGGGTGTGGGATGTGGGGAGGAACTTAATGTCCTGAAATTTGGGCATTTGAAAGCAGATCAGGGCTTGTGCCTTTAAAATTAGTATCTTTGGTTTGAATGATAAAAGCAACACTAGAAACTCTGTCTCAAACAGGTGAAAGCTTCCCCTGCTGCCCGGAGGCATGTACTTGCACAGATCAACTTTTCCCACTGTGTGTGAGGTTTTCCTTTAATGACAATTTTCCTTATTACCTTTTAATAATTATCTTTTCTCTCCATTCCAGATGAGTTTAGAAAATGATGATAAGAGAGCACGCACGCGATCGAAGTCTATCAGAGGTGAGCAGCTTAACACCCGCAGCTTGAGGGTGCATACACCTGAGAGCCGTGTGCTTTGCTTGTTCCAAATGGGCTTTTTTGTCAGGCCCAGGATGGTGGTTTTTCAGGCTATATTCACTGCTTCCTCTCCAACCCCACCAACGTTTGTCCACAGGCCTGGAAAAATCCCAGTCACAAACCTTTACAGCTCCTCATAATGCTTAACCCTCTTTCTCTGCTTCCCTCATTCCCTATGCCTAGGGGGGGGRAAAAAAAAGGCAAAAAGGAAAAGCCCCTTTGCATGCTCCGCTTTATGGGGATGGGATTCACGGGAGCTTCAGATCAGCTCCCGAGCTTTCATCACGCACACCCTGCCAGCGCCTTTGAAGTTGCACATCTGAGAGCGCCTGGCAGAAGGAGTGCGTGTTGGAGAAGCAAACAGGGCCGTCGCGCGGCAGGGACATGAGGATAAATGACTTGTTAATTCAAAGCTTGATTGCTATTTTTTTTCTAACTTAAAAAAAAGAAAAATGCGCATTTCGTTCTTTACATATTTTTTTTTTCTTTGGGAGAAAGAAAGGTGCTCCGATGCAGAGCACGGTATCACCTCCGATGGCACTTTTGCCTCGTGTGACGGTCAGAGATTGGCCTCACAACTTTGTTCCTTTTTGTGTACATGGATTTGACGAATTGCCAAGGTCACTGGAAGTGAGGAATTAATAGGGCCAGCTAAAATGAAGGGAGATGTTTGCAGGTACTCTGCAACTTCACCCACACAGCTGTGCTGGATCACGTTATCTCATCTTGACCCACCCTTGTCCTTGCTCTTTTCAGCATTTGCATCTTCTTAAAAACAAAACCCAGATGCAGCCAATTGTGCTGAATCAAGGTGGATTCTAGAGGTTTTATTGTTTGGTAGCATGTATATAAGATGCTTGCTAAGGTTGCTAATGAGAGCAGCCTGATCCTGCTTCTCTTTCTGCACCCTGCCTTCACCATGCTTGAATCTGGGTCTCTTGATGTGAAAAGGTAATTTATTGAATACATCACGGGCCTTGCCACTGCCTCCAGTTTGCTGAAGCTCGTGAGTCACCCCGCTGGGAGCTGGATCCCAGGAAACCCAATTAGCTCAAACAAATTGAGCAACGCGTTATGGTTTTTAGCCTGGACAAATTTAGCTTATGTTGTGGGTTGTTACTGTATACGGTGGGATGTTCTCTTATTCACAAGAGGGGAGCAATCCCTAAAAAAGCTACAGACCATCGTTCACCCCAAATAGCACATCTGCTACTGCGTGCCTGAGCACAGGCAGGGCTCCCGCGTCGGCCCAGGGCGATAAGCAGAGGAGTGTGGGTCCTACGCCTGTAAATCAGTATAGCTCCATTGACTTTCAAGCGGTTGTGTATCTACAGAGCGAGGTAGTCCCTAATGCAGCAAGCATGCACTCACGTGCTTAAAATTAAGCACAGACCTGAGGATTTATGAGGTTGGGGCTGCAGGTTTATGATTTACTGCAAGCTGGCATGCTCGACACTACATCGGAGAGGTTTGAGATCATTCAGAGGTGCTGGCAGGGTAGATTTGCCTTTTCTTTCCCAAACGGGGTGCTTGAAAGGCAATAGCAGCCCAGCCGAAGGTAGCAGAGGATCCCCCCAAGAAGGGGAGACGTTCCCATCACGTGCGTGGGGCAGACCGGGGAGGGCAGGGGCACTTCTGCCGTGACTTTAACCTTGTGCTTGTTTCTGTCCCCACGCCCTGCCCTTCGCTCAGTGCCCACGGAGCTCATCGGCCAGGAGGTGAGGTAAGGAACGGCCCCGCTCGGCCACGGACGCCGGGGAGGCGGGAGGTGTGGTGCTGGGACGGGTGCCAGGCGGGACCCAGGGGGACTTTGCAGGGGAGAGATCTCCTTGGAGAGATTACTTGGGTGCTTGGCGGTGGGTGGTAGCGTAGGTCCCTCATTGCATCCACGTCCTCTGGGCACCGCTTGGCCACACGCTCCAGAGGCACAACGGGAGTTAAAGGTGGTGAAAGCATCAGCTCTGGATGGGTCACATCAGACCAACGAGCCTCCAGCCACCTCTGTCCCTCCCCAGAGCTAAACCCTGGCAGAGCCTGACGCCCGTGTCTTGTGTCGCAGGGTCATTAAGGACAACCTCCTCCAGAGCAGAGTTTCTTTTCCGTGTATTTTACATCCTCTCTTTGCCCCTATATCTGCACCTTCCCTTCCTGCTTTCCTGCTTCCACCTCCTCCATCCTCTGCTCTCTCCTTCTCTCCTTCCCTCCTCCCTCTCTGCCGGCCAGGACAGGTCCCAACACAATATTGGGTGGCGCCGGTTCTCATGCTGGCCGCTCCACCGCATCCTCCCGTCCGGCCCCGTTGTCGTTCCTTTGGCAGCCCCGGCACGCCAACGGCGGCAGCCGGAGGAGCCGGCACGAGCCTTTGCAGCCCTGCCGAGCGCCTCATTATAAATAACAGCCTCCCCGGCCTCGCAGCTCCCTTTAAACCTCACCCGAGCGCTTACGCGAGACGCGGGAGTCTTTAACCTGGACGCGTGCTAATAGCAGAGGCTGCCTTGCCTGGCGGCCCCCGTTAGCAAGCCGCGTGTGGCAGAGCGTAATTGGGCCTCGAGCAGCCCAATTCCAGAGCATTCCCACACCTCCGCTCTCCGGTGGCGCGGGAGGCACGGGCGCCCGGCTTGCCACTTCTCCAACTTTTATCGCTGAACATGCGAGCGGAGGTGGTAATTGGAGCAGGTGACATATAGAAGGGGCAGGACAGAGCGCGCCACAAAGCCATCTCTGCAGCTGTCACCTAATTGCCTGATTAACTGGACGATTAATCGACTAATTGGAAGCAGGGCACGGTCTGCATAACAATAAGAGAGTCTTTTGTCGAGCGCAGGAAGGCTGCGGAGGGGGGAGAGCAGGTTAGCACGCGATTATGGGGAAGGAGAGCGGCTTTAATAAACCAGGAAGCCCCTTTCCTCCCTTGGGATTCCTGCCAAAAGGCTGGAAACGTCCCCAAAGGGGATCTGGGGACAGGAGGCAGCGATGCAGGCGCCTGAGCTGGAGCGTGCCAGGCACCCCGATTTCTGCGGCCGGTGCTTTTTAACAGGCCCTAAATCAAGGATCCAAAACCAGACATCCCAAATCCCTACCCCTTCTGAAAATCTGGATATGAAGCCACTTGGCTCTTTCTTACTTATTTATTTTACCGTAGGCGTCACTTTAGCACATTAAAAATGAGAGGGTTGGGGGGAATCGGCCTTAATTGATTCAGCAAAGCTTATAGAAGCCTGTAACATCTCCATCAGAGCGGCTCTTGTTTCCCACTGAATAAGGCCTTTTTCAGGCAAGTCGCTGGTAACATAAACACGACTCTGTCTTTCCGCGCGCAGTCACTTAACGTGTGTCTGGGGCTGCTCAGTACAGAGCAGCCTCAGTCATGACCAAACGCAATTAAAATTCAATAGACTTTAAGATCATCGGCAGAGGGAGCAGGGAAGCGGGGACTCCCCTTTTCCAATTATGCACATTAGCGGGACGAGATCTTTTTGCACGTGGTCTTGTGCGCTTTGCTGGGAAAGGGCCGCGTGCGCTCGGAGGCTGGACCCCGCAGAGCGGCGAGGCTCCGTTTTCATGTAGACGCACCACAAAGCTGGGAGCGTTTCTCTCAGGGACGGTGGGTGGCCTCTGGCCATTGCCCCTGTGGCCACACGTCCACCTCGTCTTGGCCAAAGCCACATCCCCTTAGGGGACGTGCTGCCCTCTTATGCCCTCTTAGTACTTTGCCGGGCTAAAGCACACCAGTCTCTTTAAAGGAAGGATTCCTGCTCCCCTGTCAGTTCAGTAGCCCCTTTCTGTCCTGGTTTTGGGTTGAATTATCTTCCTTGGACACAATGATCTGAACTTTGCATGGTATTCTGGGCGATCAAGCCATTAATAGCACGCTGGTACACCCAGAGTTGTGGGACCTGTTCGTATGCTCGGATCCTCCTTATCCGCAGCTTTTTGCACAGACCAAGAGCTCTGCTGAGAGCAGGAATTCTTCCAAATCCCTCCAGCCCGACTTGGCACGTGGGGCTGTTTCATGCTGGCTGGCTGGATCCCCCGTGGGCTAGTGATGCCTCTGCCCTTGCGCTGGCGTCAGGAGATTTCATTAGCACCTCCGGCTTCCCAGGCTGAGGGTGCTGAGGTGCTAAATGAGGTTATTAATCCTATGTGACTCCAGAGTTCCTCTGATGGCAGGCAAGTCACTTGGGCATCCCATAATCAATGCCACTATCTGGTTTTGCCAGAAACTGTTTGCGTTAATGTTTCTTATCAGGAGCCCTCATAGTTCCTGGAGCTGCGACTAGTTATCCCTGCAGGGGAAGAGCCCGCAGCCCCACGCCAAGGGACGGAGCAGACAGGCCACAGCAAATGCAGGGATTTGGGAGATCTGGTCACCTAAATTCCATCCATTTCCCCAAAAGTGAGGGTCCTAAGTGCTTTTGAGGATTTGTATCCTGGTGAACTTCTCCCAGTGTGCTCTGGCTAAAAGCGTAATCTCTGCAATCCATTCCCAGCCCAATCTTTTCAACAGGCCACCCGTGTTTTAGTTCAAGGAACACCAGTTCCCTGACAAGCCGTCAAATGGATGAAAAGCCCATGTTTTCTTCCTACACCAGCAAAAACAGAAAAGAAAACCGAAGAGTGGCAGTGGGGAGGCAGAGTGCAGTAGTCGTCTGGTTTTTAAAAGCTTGCTCTTACACATGCAAATCTTTAATTAAACATACTCATAAAACTATAATGAACCGTTCATCTAATTAAATGGGGTGAGTCATTTCATTAATTTTTAGCAAACTGCAAAGCTGCTCTCCTGCCCTCCGCACTTGGAATTCAAAGGGACAAGCTGAACGATTTGAAGGAAATTATCTTCCCTTTTGCAGTTATTTTTGTTCCTTCTGCACGGAACCTGTTTAACTGACCATAGTTTACACACTTTTAATTAAAAATGAAGTCTCCAAATCTTATTGCTGTTCTTGATGGTTGCTCGTTTCCCTCTCCAGCTGTCCAACCCCAGGTTGTAACGGCTCCGGACACATCCGTGGAAAGTATGCAAGACACAGAAGGTAAGGCTGGGTCTGGGAGATGTGGGCTCTGAGTTAGCAGGGATGGGAAAAACATTAGCAAGAAATCCAAAGAGGGATGTTCAGTGTGGAGAGACTGGCTCCTTGGAGGCTGCTTCGCAACAAGAACCTAACTTGTCTCCTAATCCACCTCCCGAGGAGCCCCTCTCCGTCTCTCGATCAACTGATAATAAGGGATCCTGGGGGATCTGCTTCATCAGGCTAACATTGGCCTTGATGGACCCAAAACTGACGCATAGGTACCTAGCTCAGTGCCTGGAGTTAATGGGAGCATCTTCAGGCAGAGGGTGTTGTCTACTCGCTGCCCCTGAGACTGGGGAGGAGAAACGAGTGCATGAGGGCTGCCTCAGACTTCATGCCAGCATTGACTGATTATTTTCATCACACTCCGTAACGGTGAAATCTGAGTAGTTGGTGCCAATAGGTAAACGTGCCCCAGGGCTGGGTCTGCATCCCCTGTCCAATTTCGTGGGTAGCACTGGTGGCCATCGGCAGCTGCAGCATGGGGAGCCGCTGCTCCTGCTATTCTTTGGACACTAAGTGGGGGCTGATGGGCCAAACTGCTATAGCGAGTCTGGCAAGCTTGCTCTGATTTCTGAGCAAAGCTGGCAGCAGGAGCTGTGCAAAGTTAAAGTCTTAAACCAGATATTCTGGCTGTGATGAGTTAAAACAGCTGAAAATCTGGGACGCTGCGTGCCTTTCTTAATATTTGCACATTTGTCCCGCTTGCCTTTGCCAAACTGATCGAGCTGCTTACGTGCTGTAGACTTGCCTTTTCACGTGGCAATGCCTCCTCTCTGCTCCTTGATCCCATCTGCAGTTTACAAAGCTGCCCTCTAGCAAAGAAGAGGAAACTTCAGGATGCAGAGGCCGAACATCTGGTGTCGAAGCGAAAATCCCATCCGCTCAAGCTGGCCTTGGATGAAGGCTACAACGTTGACAGCGATGGCAGCGAGGAGACGGAGGTGAAGGAGGAGTCCGGCTCTGACGAGTCGGAGGGGACGTTGGAGGAGGAAGAGGCAGAGACAGTGGAGCAGGAGGAGACCCGCAGCCCCAAGCCGGCAGAAGGTGCTTTATCATTATTGATTGCAGAACTGTATTCTGCAGACGAGTAAAGGGCAGTGAGTGTTAATAACCAGGAGTTATAGCTCCTCTGAATTATGTACGGGATGGGTTCTTCAATTATTGCGTTCAGTGGGAGCACAACAGAAAAGCTCTGCTTAGGCTGAGGTGGGATATTCCCAGATCATCTCCAATGTCTTAAAAATGACGGGTCTGAGCGCTGCAAGTAACTTTCATGCGGAAATTCCCTTTTTACCTGCCATTCCAAAATACAAAAAGTCAGGCTGCTCCAGGGGTGTTGCAGCAAGGCTCTGGTTTCAGTTAAGCTTAAGGAAGACAAAGAAATGTTTATGAGCTCATATTATTTCTTTCTTTCATTTATTTTTTGCTTTTCTTTCTCTTTTTTAAAAATTTTCCTTCTTTCCCTCCTCCCACCTCAGAGAGAAGCCCAGCAAAATCAACTCATTATGGACAAAACACAGGAACGAGTACATCTGGGCCCAGCAAGGCCAACTACAGCAGCTATCAAGAAATAATCGCCAACTCTCTCCTAAACCTAGGCCAAATAGCGGAGGAAACCCTTGCGATAGAGGGGCAGCTGCCCGAAGCGGAGCTGCAGGTCTCCAAACCACCGTCTAACGTCGTGCACCTGGTCCACGAAGACACAGGCGAGGAGTTAGCGGAGGAGGAGTGTGACAAGGAAATCATCATCCAGACAGAAGATGCGGAGGAGGTCATCGAGGTCACCAGCGAGCGCAGCAGCGAGTTGTGTCCGGAGCACCGGGACAACGCAAGCTGCGAGGAGTCCTGCAAACTGCAAAAGGCCATGCAAGCCGAAGCAGAGGAAGAGGAGGATGATGATGAAGAGGAGGATGAAGATGAAGAGGAGGAGGAGGAAGAGGAGGAGGAGGAGGATGACGAAGAGGAAGAGGAGGATGAAGAAGAGGAGGAGATGGCTTCTGAAGTGATCTGCGAAGAGACTCCTCACACTTCTCAGGACACCCAGAAAAGCCACTGTGAAGGGCAGTTCAGCCCGAAGCCCGAGTACTCGGTCATCGTGGAGGTCCGGTCGGATGACGACAAAGATGACGACGCGCGCTCCCAGAAATCGGCGGTGACCGACGAGTCAGAGATGTACGACATGATGACGAGGGGGAACCTGGGGCTGCTGGAACAAGCCATCGCGCTGAAGGCTGAGCAGGTGAAGATTGTGAGAGAGCCCAGCCGGCTGCCTGGAGAGCACGTGAAGCACTTCCAGGTGGACGAGAAACAGAGCAAACCGCTGGACAGCATCCGCAAGAGCTACTACGGCAAAGGTGGGGTATGGGGACGGGCCTCCACGTCTCCTTCCTTCCCATCCCCAGGAAAAGAGATGCACGTCTCTAAGCACCCCATGAAAACGAGGTGACTGGGGGTTTTCACAGCCCATGGAGGGAATTTAGCCCCGTAGGCTCAATGCCTGTAGAGATGGGGACATCCTGGGGATCAACGGTGAATACAGATGATAGTGTCCCATATGCCTCAGCAGGGAGATTGCTGGGTAAATTCCCCTGTTGGCCTTGAAAATAGTCTGTGCCTTAGGGCTCCTGGGCGTTGAGCCTGGTGGAGCAGCTCAGTGCCATGGCCATGGTGCCATGGCCACGGTGCGAGCGGTACACACCTGGTTGCTCGCAGTTGCTCCTAGCCTCATTGTTTACTAAAATTGCTTTCCTAATTTCGTTTTTGAAATTTCCAATGGTAATAATTCCACCTTCAGAAAACAAGCTCCATACCCAAAGGTTAACCATTTCTCCCCGTTTGCCTGGAGAAGCCATGGGAAAAGTCTGCAGAAATTTTTATCTGAAGCATTCTTAACCTTTCCCGCTTTCTTGCTCTCCAAATCTGCTTCCATTTCCCTTCCCCTACAACCCCCAGATCCTTCAAGACCTGAGAAACGAGAAATCAAATGTCCAACTCCCGGTTGCGATGGGACCGGCCACGTTACGGGACTCTACCCTCACCATCGCAGCCTGTCCGGTTGCCCGCACAAAGACAGGATCCCTCCGGAGAGTGAGTACACAGCTGGGGCGCCTGGGTGGCAGAACAGGGGTTGCTTAAATTAGTTCGAAGCTGTAATTCCGAGGGGGAAATTCACCCCAGATGGGCAGAGCCATCTCAAGGCCATCAACCGCAGACAGTCCCAGGGTGCTTCTATGCACCTAAGTGGTGGTGATGGTTAGGGGAAATGCTGCGGAGATTAATCGAAAGTCATACCCTGCTTGAAGATTTTTAGCACCATCCTGTGGAGAATGAGGTCCCTCCTCTGAAATTCAAAGAGGTGCTTTAAAAATTACTGCCCACCTCTGGTGCTGTCTTAAGCAGTCCCTGTCTTTACACTGAATTTCTTATATTTTTCCCTATTTGGGATAGCATGCTGGGAAGAAGAGGAAATTGTTCTTTCCTGCCCAAATACGATGCTGGCGTTGCCATACAGCAAACGAAAGGAGTTGCTCAGGATGCTCATGATTGCTGGTTCTCCTCCTAAGCTCTTGTCCCTGTAAAACTCACAAAGCGTTATACTGAGATTCATCAATTCCACAGAAAATACTCATCATCATCAAAACAGATTTTATATATAACATATATATATACACACATAGAGAGAGAGAAATTTCATTTCTACCTCTCTACCAGCATCCTAAATAGCTTTCTCTGCACATATACATAAAAATCAATGTTGTATGTTTATGATAATGGCATAATAGACCAAAAAAACACCCAATCCTTCCTTATCAGTAATTTCAAAGGTTGCAGACCTGCCATAAACACAGAACGGCAGGAAACAAGGAGAAAGGACTGTTATCTTCATACAAGCTTGAATGCGAGAAAAAAATATTAATAAATAAATAAATAACAGAAGCTGTGTGCTTTAGAAAGGCTTGCAAGTCAAATTATTTTCTTTACTTTTAAGGTCAACGCTGCAGGAAGCAGTAATCCTGAAGATTAAAATTAAAAAAAAAAATCAAACAAAGACTAGTCCTAAGGATAAAAGCAGAGATACAACTTCAATCACTTAGGCCTACCAATTTTAGGTAGTTTTGGCTCCAAAAATGATGGTGTGAGGGAGGGGCTGGATGGGGGAACCGGATTGCAATCAGCAAACAAGGAGAAAACCCAGGCTGTGCGTAGAGATGCTAATCTAGCGCTGACCCGAGCAGAGCCGCCTTGTAAATCTTTTTTTCCCTCTATGCAGGCAAATTCTAATTACAGCATTTCACGTTCCCTGATTTCTAGGAAGCCAACGTACAAGACTTGATGATTTTGTCTTTTTTTCCCCCCGCGCTCTGTTTTTTATCGAGTTGTTTTTTCTTCCCTCCCCCTTCTCGCCCCGAAGTCTTGGCCATGCACGAGAATGTGTTGAAGTGCCCCACGCCCGGCTGCACAGGACAGGGCCACGTGAACAGCAACCGCAACACGCACCGCAGGTACCCGCTCCGGGCGCCTCTCCGTAACGGCGGGGCGAGGGTGGCGGCGAGGCGGGCAGCCAAAACCCACCACTTTTACCTTGCATCGGGGCCCTCGCACTGAGGAACGGTGCAGCTCAGATGGGCAAAGGAGGGCTGGTTGAAGACAAAAAATAATGTGGGAAAGCAAGACCAAAGCGGCAGTGAATTATGGCTGGTGGTGCGGCACTTTGGGGGATTTTCCATGATATTTAGTCTGAAATTACTCCGATTCCCATGATTTTAGGTCCCCCCATTGTAGGATCCCAGCCCGGATGCAGTCAAGAACAGCTTTTCACTTTGAGGGCCATAATTGTACCCCATGCTCTGGCTTTGCTCAAACTCTAGCACTTTCCATAACTAAGACTGCTGCAGTTGCAGGGGAAGGTACTCCTAAAAATCACTTTCACAAAAAGAAAGCTTCCAAAGAGCCGGACTAGCCTGTGCTACAGAGATATGCTCATGCACTTCGGATTGTAGCATCTGTTGCACTTGCGTGTAGTCGGCACGCGGAAAGCACCAGCGCCGCAAGCACCGACGGGCTTGCCGGCGCGAGGTGGGCGTGAGTAGCTACTTGCTCTTGCGGGAGCCAGGGGCATGCCGAGCTGATGGGTGCTTCAGTGGAGCTGTAGTTGCGAGAGGAAAATTGGGGAAAATCTGCTCGGCCCAATTTGGTATAAGCAGAGAGACGAGCGCCTGTTCAGCTTGTATTTAGTCCCACTGCTGCTGCGTGGTGCCGGGGCTGGCGGTGAGGACTTAGTTATGGAGCACCACGGTTCAGACCCAAACCCTGGTGGGAACAGCAACATTTATGATAATGGCATAATAGACCAAAAAACCACCCAATCATTCCTTGTCAGTAATTTCAGAGGTTGTAGACCCTGCAAGCGGGTGCCGGTGTCCCACGACCTCCTTCCTGAGGTGTGCGGATGTTGGAGGCTGTGCACATCAAAAGTGCAAACGCTTCCCTGCAAGTGCCCCTCGGCTGGATTCCTGCAAACTGGCTCAGCAAAAGAGCCAAATAAATACAAATCATGAATGCCAGTTATCGGTTAAAAGCACTTGGGGAAACCAGCCCGTCCTCCTCCTGCCTTTGCTGAGCTCAGCCCGGTGGATCTACCCGTTTGATCCATCTCCAAGTCTTCAGGACGCTCAGGGGCTCTTGTCCCTGCGAGATTTGGCACTTGGTGTTTGGCTGCTTTGCTGCTTGCTAAAACTGAAATAAAATCAAAAAATTAAAAAAAAAATAAGAAAAGGAAAATGATTTCCTTACGGGGCTCGGTGCAGCTCTGGGGCAGATTTGGGTCTCTGAAGGGAGTGAAGATTTTCATGCATGTCCCTCATGCTCAGTTTCCCTCTCTTTCTCTCTCCCTCTTTTTTTTTTGTTTGTTTGTTTTTGACTCGCACAGTTTATCTGGGTGCCCCATTGCTGCTGCTGAAAAATTAGCCAAATCGCACGAAAAGCAACAAACCCAGTCTGGTGATCCTTCAAAGAGCAGCTCCAATTCTGACCGGATACTCAGGTGAGCGGGTGGGAGCAGGGCGGCGTGGTGCCGTGTAGCCCCCCCGGCCCCCCGGCAGCAGGGGCTGGCGAGAGAAGCCATCGCAGCTCGCTCCAGCTGTATCCTGATCCTGCTGAGTCCTGTTATTATGATCATAGGTCTGGCCAAGGTGGGGAGATACTTAATTGATGATCCCAGGGAGGGCATTGAGGACAATGAATTGCTTCTGTAGCATCAATTAATGCTGAGGCTACAGGCCAAAGGGTTTTACCCGTGCAGCAGAAGGCATTCGTGCCGCTCGCGCTGCAATGCAAACTGCCGGAGAATTATGGCTATTATATTAGCATTATAAGTAGGGTGGGCTCGGCGAGGGGGAGGAGGAGATTTAGGCTGCACATAAATCACTTGATTGCAGTTTCGTTTAAGTACACCCACTTTGCTTTCTTCGTCTCCGCGGTTCAGAGGGGAGAGACCTGCCACTCGTTTTTGCAACGCGTGTATTTATTTTGCTGTTTTGCTCGTGTCTACCTTCCTGTGAGAAAGGGCTGTCTGCTGTTGAGAACGTCCCTGATAGACCCCGGCCTCCGTAGCTGCTGTGATTCACGAGGCTACAGAGGGGTTGTAATATGGGTAGTTATCCCGCAACGAGAGCGGGAGGATAAAATCCCCAGTACGGACCCTTCAAAACGTGGCTGAAAGCTCCCCCCCAAAGGCATCAAAGGCTGTTTAATTTATTTCTTTGCTCCCCAGGAGTGCCGGGCACCCCAGCGCACTGATGCTGAGAGCTCGGTGCTCGGAAAAGATGGCCATTTAGGGCAATTACTTATTTATTTGCAGCAGAGCCCACGATGGACACAGTGTGCTCTGAGCACATCACGAGGACAGTCCGTGCTCCAAGGAGCCCCCACTCTGAGGACTAAGCTGGTGGAAAGAGGTCATGGGAAGGAGAATAACAATAGGACATTTATATACAATTTATATGCAAGACAAATTGATTCATGATAGGCAGCCCAGCAGAAGCGGGTCTTTAAGAGGGACTCTGCAGCTAGGGCAGAGCCCCTCTCTGCTCGTCGGGGAGTCGAGCTCCCCGTTGCAGCAAGACTGCAGTGGAGACTTGAGCTAAACTGGGGTCCTCGCGCCTTTGGGTGCCATTTTGCACCGGGACCCCCACAGGAGAGTGACACCCAAGTCTTTCTGACCATTGGAAAAGCACTGCCATGCCACAGCAGAATGCAATAAAATTGTTTTGCGTGAGATCAACACCTCGGTGTTTGGTTTAAAAAAGAAAGAGACGGAAAAAAAGAAAGGGGGAATCTAAGAGCCCCACCTCAGGTGCAGACCTTCTGAGGGAGAGCAAAAGGGCTGTTTCCTGCTGTACTTCTGCAACCCCTTGGGGACAAGGCGCAGCCAAGCGTCCCCATCGCTCCTGGCTTAATATTTCTCCACCACCTCGGGCAGGGGCTAGTTTGGGTCCTCCCCAGGAACGGCTTGCGGGGAAGGGGAAGGAAAGGAGAAATCACTGTTGCTTGTTGTCTCGTCCCCAGGCCTATGTGCTTTGTGAAGCAGCTGGAGATCCCTCAGTACGGAAGCTACCGGCCCAACATGGTCCCAGCAACCCCCCGGGCCAACCTGGCCAAGGAGCTGGAGAAGTACTCCAAGGTCACCTTCGATTATGCAAGTTTTGATGCTCAGGTTTTTGGCAAACGCATGCTTGCCCCAAAGATTCAGACTAGCGAAACCTCACCTAAAGCCTTTAAATGTAAGTTGGGAGCAGGGAAGGGTTGGGTTTTGAATCCTCTCTGCCTTTCTCATCCCGTGTCGTGTGCTGCGAGGCTCTCGGGCGCGTAGGTTTGGGCTAACGGGAGAGCTAAACCAGGTCCCACGGAGCCCGCCTTTGGTGCGGGGAGGGGCCTATGGCTCCGATTTTGAGCCATGGGCTCAAATTTTGAGTCTCATTCTGGGAATGCTTTGCAAGACTCTTTGGCTTCAGTTTTGGGAAGAATTGCATCGAGCAGTGGGAACATTAATCTGAGCGATGTCTCTAGGTGGGATAAGTTACACAGTTGTCCTCAGTTGGTCCCCACTGCTTTGCAGTTCATATCTATTGATCTGTCTTTTCTCATCTAGCTAAATGGATTATACTTTTCCTCTCCTCTATCTTATATATGACCCACTCGAGCCATTTGTCTTCTCTGCCGTATCCTGTTCTCCAGCTCCACCACCTATCGATCATACACCTTCTAGCCATCAGCTCTTTCATATCCGAGCCACCCACCTCTGTTCTTTACCGAGGATCTTGCTCTGTTTGCAGCGCTGTGCAAGCACAGCGCGGGTGAAAATGAAATGGCTAAATAAACCCTCCGAGGATGGGCTGTCGGGAGCAGGAGAAGCGATGCGGGGGGGGCCAGCCTGCCACACAGCAGTGCAGGGAGGACCCGTGGTTACATCCCCACTCCCTTCGACTCCCAACATCTTTTAAACCTTCTCCTTAAAAAAAAAAAAAAAAAAAAAAAAAAGATTTAGGAAACCAGTTTGCAGAAGTCAGCAGCCTCAAGAGGGCTTTCTGTCTGGCTAATCCCACTTCCAGAATCCTGTTTAATCCTGATGCAGCTGCTCTCTAAAAAGTGCTCATACTTGAAAGCATCCCGGTTGTTGCACTACAATGGAAGCTCCCTTTATTACAGTACTAAATCTGTAAAGGATCAGACAATGAAATTGGATGGAGGCCAGAGAGCACAACTGCCACTGTCATCCTGGGTTAGGGCTGATGGAAAAGTAATTTGTTTCCCAGCACAAGTGATTCTCTTGCTGAATAGATTGTGTTATTTGCAATATTAGCAAAGAATTTTCAGGGTAATTGTACTGACAAAAATAATTCCAGCAGACCCACTAGGATAATCCTTTCTATTTTTTCTCATCACTTATTTTACTAATTTGCTGATTGCGAGTCTATTAGTGGTAGAAATACTTATGAAATGGAAAAGCATCGCTGAGTCTACAGTGTGAAATTGAAATTGGCATCTCATGATCCTGGATATTGTCAGGTTGGGCTCGCAAATACCCACACCCCACCGAAAAGACAGGGATTAAACCAGACTTGAAAACAAGCAGTAATACACAAGAATAACCATTTGGGCAAGCCTCCAATGAGTTAATCAAAGCGACAAGATGAATATGATTGCCAATCATAGCAGGGAAATCTGCTCCTTTCACTGAGAACTTATTTTAAAGAGATCTTCATCCAGAGGGATTTATATTCCCCTGCATGTGTGTGCATAACTCCCATTAATGTCAATATGCATTATATACGCACACAATGAGGAAGAAAGCAGTCCTCGAGAAGATTAGCATTTTATAGTGTCTTATATTTCGACTTCATAACGGTAATAATAAAATCACTTTACTCTGTAGCAACATCAACCAAGGTTGTCTAGCTGCTTTGCAAACATTGTGCCAAACCTTACGTGTCTTCTGTGGGCAAGACTCCCGCTGGAGGGGGTGGAAGTTCTCCCTAAATAAGGGTGTAGTGAAATGAATTAAGAATTGGAAGATTTTGCTGATCGATTCAGCATACAGCCCCCAGCCCTGCGATGTGCATGAGATGAGAAGATCCCGTTTGCACCAGTGAAGCTACTGACTGCAGAGGGACTCCATGTGCCTCAGGGCCCTTCTAATTGGGTCCAGCTTCAAGATTAGGCCAAGTTTATTGGGGGTTAAACCTGGCAAATACTGAGTCTCACTGACTGCCTTTCGTTTCGTAGGTGTGGAGGGAGCTTTGCATCTCCAGCATTGCAATGCTGTGGGCTATGACACACGATAATGAATAGTGCAGTGTGGGGATCGCATGCGGCTGTGTAATAAATCCTATTATTCAGATGTATTCAAATGATTTGACAGCTGTCAGAACATTCATATTTCACTGGTGTCATCATCAGAAGCTCGTATTTCATGGTCACGTTTTGCTATTAATGTAATTTTTAAAATTACAAGTTTTCATATGTGACACAAGAAACCTCCCTGTAAGTCAGTTCTGCAGATAAGTTATGAACTTATGGAGAACAAGGAAAGAGCTGGGAAGCTTCCCTAAGCTTTCTCCTTTGAAGTCTTCCACTGAGGGATAGTTTTAATGAAGAGAAGTGCTGTGTTTTGGGGACTTCATGGCCGAGTTAATGAATTAACTTTCCACGTCAAGAGACCTTTGCACAAGTTCCTGGCTGCAGCCGCGCTGCTACCATTGCACGTCCCTAGCAATAAAACAGCCTGGGGATTTATAATAAATACAGGTTGCCACTGAAACTGCTAATACGTTAGCTATGTCACACTGACTTAATGTCTCACCGCTACTTGTGCCAGTTATACATTAGCCTTGTGTTGTTCCTTCTTTTTTTTCATTCCAGCCAAACCTTTTCCAAAGGCCTCTTCCCCCAGCCACAGCCCCTCCAGCAGTTACGTGAAGAGCACTTCATCTTCCTCCACAGGCTTCGACTACTCCCACGACGCCGAGGCTGCGCACATGGCTGCCACTGCCATCTTAAACCTCTCCACCCGCTGCTGGGAAATGCCTGAAAATCTCAGTACGAAGCAGCAAGAGGCTCCCAGCAAGGTGAGCCGAGCGCATCGGTGCTCAGGGTGCGCTGACCGCTGGTGCCAGCGCAGAGAGGAGCCGGCTCGCCCAGGCTCTCCACATCTGCAGCAGAGCTGGAGGTTAATTTTGGTGTGGAAAATAGTGGGTTAACACTTGAAGTTTGGGATGCAAGGAATACTTTTTAGGTTTTTTTTTTTTTATGCCTCTCATTTTGATCTTACAAATAGAGAGGAAGTGCAGGGACTTTTCAGAGTGAGGAGTCAGGACCGAACCCTTTCCCTCCTGAAATGCCAGGGGTGATGCACTGTTTGAGGGAGGTATTCTTGGCTATGAGCATGTTATGGAGACGTATCAGGGCTCGAATTACCCATCTGAGACAAGCATAATTTCCGAGCAGATTCTCAGGGCTGGATTCAGTTGCTCACGGGTAGGTATCCGATGCTATTCGAGTTTGCCTCGTGTGTCCAGGTTGACCTCCAGCTATTTTTCAGAAGAGCACCAGTTTTCCAGAGGACCTATGTTGCACCCCCAGCCTTGTGCAGATGTCTTGGATGCCCTGGGGCAAAATAAATGTCGCTAGGTGTCTGCGTTCAGGCAACTGAGTCAAAACCCTGGGGTGCTTTAGGCAGAGGCATACATTTGCATGGCATGTTTCTGAAAATATTTATGAAGGCGCATCCCTTACCATTCAGTTCCTTCTAATTGACTGCAGAGGGGAGGGGACATGAATGGCCTCCCCCCCTGCACTGCAAAAGACCAATTGGGGCAAAATCCCTTTAGGGAACTGCTAGCAGCAGCTAACTTTGGGCCTGTTTCCAAACTTTCAGTCCATGGACATTGAGGTGGATGAAAATGGGACTTTGGACTTGAGTATGAACAAGCACCGCAAGCGGGAGAGCGCCTTTCCCAGCAGCAGCAGCTGCAGCAGTAGTCCCAGCGTGAAGTCCCCCGATGTGTCCCAGCGCCAAAACAGCACCAGTGCCACGAGCAGCACCATGACCTCCCCCCAGTCCAGCCAGACCTCCCGCCAGGATGAATGGGATGGACCCATTGACTACACTAAACCAAACCGTCAGCGGGAAGAGGAGCCAGAAGAAGTGAGTGGCAAATCTAGATGTTTAACTATCACTTTGTGGGGGACTGAATGCTATGTTTGCTCGCACAGTTGTCTTGTTTTACCCAACCATCCTACTTTACCCTTCGCGCCTAGGAGAGAAGTACTGTTAGCTTTGGCTTCAGTGCTGCTTCAGCAGACTTCAGCTGCACACAAGCAGGCAGGGCCAGAGCCGTTCTGGGGGGGAACATGGCCCCTCTTGGCCGGTGGGTGCTCTTGGCCTCACTGGGGTGCTCCTGCCGGGGAAGAGTCCCCCACTCCTGTAGTTTCGGGTCTACATTGCTTCCTTCTCTATATATCCTTTCAGCTTATTTGCATTAGTGGTGCTTCTGATGCTGTTCCCCAGGATGATCTACATCCGCCATTGGCAGATACGGCCCCTTGTGCCATTAGCACTAGTCCTTGAAGGTGGGATCATCTAGCCATTACTCCTTGGCTGGGTGCAGCTCCCGGCACAGGGAGCAATGCAATGCCTCCCTGCCCGTAGGGCAAGGTGGAGGCAGGCGGTGCCGAGGAAGAGCGTGGGGGGAGTCACACTGGTCCCTATTCCTGCAAGAGCTTGGGAAGCCCAGGTGAAAATCCCAGTACTTATACAGATGTGTTTTACACGTTTCTCCTCCTGTAAAAAAGAGGAAGTTGCAGCAGCAACGAGCACCACTGCAACTACTTTTTCTGGCTGTTTTCTTGCAGTCAGAGCCTGCAGCCCATTCTTTTGCCTCCTCGGAAGCTGATGAGCAAGAAGTGTCCGAGGAAAATTTTGAAGAACGAAAATACCCAGGGGAAGTTACTTTAACCAACTTCAAGCTTAAATTCCTCTCCAAGGACATCAAGAAAGAGCTGCTCACGTAAGTGCTGCCTTCTTGTCTCTTCGTCCAAAAAGCATAAAATCCTCAGGACAGCCAGCCAGGTAGAAGATGGAATTTGTTAGAAAATAAATACATTTTAAAAGTTAGTTTAGCCATGCTTCTTACTGTGATGATCTTATTTCATCTGAGCACTTCAAATGAAAGCTTAAAGAGAAACTCCATCCTCTGACAGCTTCTGATCATTGAGGCAAAAGATATTCCCACATGGCCTTCTTGAAACTCTATACTCATGAAGAGAACTTTCTGTGGAGCTGTGTTCTGGGGATTCACGGATGTGGCCATGGAAACATCTTTGCAGGGTCCATTTTCCCTTGTCTTTTCCTACAAAAGTTCTCCTGACACGGTGGTGGGGGTCTGTCCAATTTTCTGCCCCCTCACATATGGGACATGGATGGTCCTTTGCAGCCAACAGACTCAGGGGAGCTCAGTACCTCCTCAATGGAGATGTTGAACCACAGACCACGAGATGTCTCGTTGGGAAGGCAGGACGTGTTGGCTAATTAATGTAGAGCACTGAGTCCCATCACCATGAAACTGCAGAGACCGTAAAATGTGAGCTATGGCTGCGGTGAGATTGCTGCTGTGCCGCATTTTAAATTGGAGAGAGACCTTAACTAAGCTCACACCTATGTATTCTTGACTTTGGGGGGAAAATAGACCCAGATCTTTTCTATAAGATACAGTATCATTCCTTATCCTCGCTGATTCCTCGAACTAATGGTTAATGTTTAGAGCCTGACACAAACGTTGCAGCTTGGATCTGGCTCAGATCTAAAGGGAGGTAAGGATCAGTTTTGAAGTTGTGGTTGGAGGTCTCCTTTCCCATCTGCTGCGTTTAGGCCTCTTTCCTGTACGTCTTACCTTTCTGTATGTTAAATAAGAAAGAGTTGGTGGGCTTCATTTCCCTGACCTTATACAGCTTGGCTCATATGGCTACGCAAGCAGGCAGCTGAGGGAGCTGTGTAGATAGTCAGGGAAGAGATCCATGGGTGCAAGTAAGAGCAGGAACAGTATCTTCCCTAAGTGAGCAAGACACATATTAACTGCCTTATACAAAGCTCTAAAGGCTTTCTTTTTTTTTTAAGCCAGCGGTGATGTGAGTAGCAATTTCTGAGGTAGAGCCCTGAAGTCTTTTGTGCTGTAGTTGTATTATGAAGGTAGAGAAATTTCCGAAGTGGAAACATCACTGGAAATAAATGGTGTTGTGGGCAGCCCTGGGCCTTCTTTCCCCATTTAGCATCCCTGATCCTTTCTGACCCAATGACTATAACGAATTAGCTGAAGCTAACCCAAGAGCACATTGTATATTTGTATATACACTGTGTATATTTGATTCTCCATGTCCAAGTGTAGTCCCTGGGCCTTCTCTGGGTACCAAAGGCAATACCTGTGAAAGTGCTTCTCCCCTCTATCATCTTGTAGCCCTCCTACCTGTACAAGTGTGTGCACCATATAGCTATATATTACCACTGCTTGAACATCTTCATGCCAGTGCTAGCTGCAGGGTTCACCGCTTTTGTGTGGGTGTTGGGGCTGTGAAAGGGACTTGAGGGTATTTCCCTTGCTGTGAGCAACCTTTGCATGTGCTCCTTGTCCCGTAATGCAGAGGGACAACCAGAGGCAGCAACAGCAGAGGGTAGAAAACATGCTGTTTAGTGAGGCATCAGAAACAGGATCCCCAGCACCACCACATGCACAAACTGTGAGCTATTTTCCAGTCTTAGTAGCAGAAACTCTCCAGTTGCTGTGCACTGTGTCTTGATGGGGGTTGCCTTTCCCCACTTTGGGGATGTAGACAGGCCCAGCATGGTCCCATGCCTGTTTTCCATTCCTCGAGTTTCGTGAGTGCCCAGACTGACTTTGCAACACCTTGTGTCAACCAAAGCCAGATGCTGGCTCCTCCCAGGGAAGAGCCGTTCCGGACCCTCAGTCTGCTGGGCCAGGTTGGCACCAGCCTCCCTGCGTGTCCCGGGACAAACCTGCTATCTCGCGTTTGTCCGCAGCCACGGGGCAGGCAGGGCAATGCTGGCCGAGGACCTCACCTGCTCGTGCATGAGACAGATGATTTTAATACCTGGGCACCATGAAGCTATGGTGCCTTTTCCTGTTGCCCGTGCAATTCATTAGGAAGTCAGGGGAGAGGGATGGGCATGAAAAGCAGCCAGATTGAGCCATCAGTCAGGGATGCGCCGGCTTTGAGTGTCCTCAATCTAGGAGCCCCCAGGCACTAGAGCCAGAGGTTCTTTTTATTTCCTATTGGAGTGAATAGCGTTTTCAATCTTTTCTTTGCAGCTATGAGGGCTGAAAAAAAGTCTTTTCAGAAAGCTGAAAACTGAGGCTTTCAGGGAATAACCTGATTCCAGCAGCCAGAGCTTTAATATTGCAAAAAATCTTCTGAACTGGCAACACCCAGGCAGTAAATTTGTCTCTTTGTTCATACTATCCAGCAGGATGTTTCAGGTCTTCCGCTGTCACCAAGCAAACCAAGCAACCAAATATTTTTAACGCTTTCTTCATGTTTTGCCACAAATTCCTTTCTTAAGGAGGTTTGTTGTGATCTTTTGGAAACAAAAAAGGAAAGAAAGGAGGCTGGAATGGAAACATCTAGTTTATCTGCATGCAAACACATAAACAGCTGCTGAGGTGGTGGCTGAGGTGGGGCAGGGAGCTGGAGGAGCCAGAGGCTGGTCCCTGGGCCGGGGCCAGCTCTGGGCAGGGTGGTCCCCCAGGCAGACCCCAGGAAGGCTCAGCTGGTTTTGCACAGCTGGTTTTGCACAGATGTGAGTCTTGGCTGAATTCATTTCTTTCCAGCACTTACACTTGTTGTTGTTGTTGCTCAGTTGCCCTACGCCAGGCTGCGACGGCAGTGGACACATCACGGGAAACTATGCCTCTCACCGCAGGTTGGTTGACCTTTCTTCCGTGGTTCTGACTCTAAAGACAACTTTTTTTAGTGTGTTTTTTGACCATGTGGATGGTTTGGTTCTGTTTCCTCCCCACTTCTGTTCCCCTTCCCCACTCCCCAGCCCTTTTTCTTTTTCCTCCCCCCCCCCCTTTTTTTTTTTGTTTTTTTTCTTTTTTTCCCCCTTTTTTTCTCTCTTCCCCTCCCAGCCCCCCCTTTCCTCGTGCTATGCTTTTGCTTTTTCATCCCCTCCCTTCTCTGTTCAAAAAGCTGATCAAACTCCTCCTGCGATGAGCCCTGGTGGAGAGTCCAGTCTCTGTGTCCTGTTGAGAAAAGGCAATAGCTCACGTGCAAATACGAATGCTTGGGAAGGCTCCTTTTGGGGAGAGGGCTCGCAGAGCTAGTCAGAATTGACCTGAACACCTGGCAGACTTTCTTTGGGCGCTATAGAAATATGCTATTTTCTTTTCCATTTGGAGTCTTTTCCCAAGCTCTTGCTACCTAGTTTGTGACATAACCCTTTTCACTCAATGTTTTTGTGTAGCCATCAAATAATACAAAACCCAGAGAAAGGCACATGCTTTTTTACTGCATAGAGACACAGCTGGGAAAATACCACCAGGACATAGCAGAAAGAAGCCAACTCTTTTGGAGAACCTGGTATGCTAATTATATGCTAAATTTTAGGGACTGTTCAGGATCCAGTGACAGAGATTTCTATTCATTTCAATAGAAGTTTGATTTGTGGGGGAACGAAAGCGAGAGAAAGAGCAAACAATGGTTCGCGAGGCCGGATCCTGAGCAGCTGCAAACAGGCATGTTGGAGTCCAAGTCAATTAACGGCGCTAAGCGGCTCAGAGGCGCTCACGGCGGCTTTGTCTCCATCTCCTCTCCCGAACAGGGAATCCACTCTCGAAACTTTCATTCAAATCTGCTCCTCCGAATCCTGTTTTCAGCTTTGCTGACTTCTTCCCAAAGCTGCCTCATTTTCAGGAGGGCATTTATTCCTCATAAGAGAATTTCCCAAATGTTCTCCTATGTGCCTTTCCCTAAAGAAAGGCTCAATAGAAATTGTATTCAGAATAGGTGGAGACAGTGGGGATACTTCTCCACTAAAACTCAAACCGTATCTTTGGGGGAGAGCTAGTTATGAATTTGTTTTCAACATCTCTTCCACGGAGCCAGCCTGACTTTCGGGGCTGATTCTCCTCTTAGCTTCCTGCTTTGCTGAATCCAATTTTAGGGTTATTTGGACGTCAAGTTATTCATAATCATACATACAACTGAAGAGGCCTCTACTGAGAGTAAAACCTCATAGGGGGGCTTTGCATTGCAAAGGCTTATCATAAAAAGCTGCATGTCCTAAGGAGAGGAAAGGAAGAGAGGAGGGGAGGAAGATGAAGGGATTTGCCTGAGTGTGTCCATGGCGAAGCTCGGACTCTGCTGTCCCACCGCTGCCGTGGGTGGCGGTGCCAGGAAGCCCGTTCGGTATCACAGAGGTACAAAAGGAAGATGGCTTAGTCGATATTAATAGCATATTCCAGTGGACAGAAAGGACATGCATGATTAGTGCTAAGTATACTTAATGTGCATTATAGCCAATATACATTTTAAAAGCACCTCTAAAGAGAGCTTTGCTGAACTGGTGTTTCTCCAGCAGCCTGAAAAATAGCCAAGTGATCATACAATTAGTATTAAAGATATTAAAAGCTGTCAACCCCAGTGCCCATTTTCAGTACAGGCCAGCAGAAAAAACAGACTCATTTCTGAGACTGAGTCACTCAGAGCTTTTGCTGTTCAGGGCATCCAAACCTGACACAGTCCCCTGAACCCTCCGAGCATCTGATGGTAACGCCATTTATCAAAATCGTATATAAAATAGGAGAATTGTGGCCAAAACAAAGCTTTTTAATGCTATTTCCCAAATTGTTTTGTTTTTATATCCTGGTAAGGATGGGAGCATAGAGAGGGAGGAAGGGAATAGGATTCAGAGATCTTGCAGATACCATAGTCATATCTTTTCCACAACTTCAGATAAGACTATGTCAGCATTTCTATTATAAATTCTATTTCAGGGGTTAATATCCCTGATATAAAAAAATAGCTCCAGGCTGGAACATCCAATAAAAGGTCTCTGTCAGAATGATTTGTCTCCAGATAATTAAAAATAAAAATCAAATCACTTCTTTCACCTCTTTAAAAGTACTGAAAGGCAAAAGGAATTAGACGTTAGTGTTTTCATAGTTTCATCCCACCCCTGAAGCTAGAACAACAAAGCAATAGTTTTGCTTTCTAATTTAACGGTGTATAACAGCCAAATGTCACAAACACACAGGAGTCTCCTAAACCTGTGTTTTCTAAATGATACAGAGGATTTGTACCTTATCGAGGTCCTGCTAGATCTGTCTCTGCCATGGCCCATCACATTGCTGCATTTCAGTTCATCTCTTACTGCGCTGGACCTAGGTGTGTTTACATTTCCCTGGGGCTGAGCGTTTTTCCTTACCTAGTCTCCTAGATGTCCTTTTGGGACCAGCATGTGTCCCTGCTGTCCCATCCTGTGGGCTCTTTCTGCCCTCCCCTGAGCTGGTCCCCAGTTGCTAACTGCATTCCTTCCTGAAGGTCCTGTGTTGCAGGAGGTCCAGATTTACATCTCCCCTCTCTCAGGGATGTGTGATCACTCTTGAACAAGGTTTTCAGGATTGCTTAGGTTCACATGCTTTGTAACATCTCCAGAAAAATCATTCACTCTTTGCTTTATATAGCAGGAAAGAGGAAGAAAGACAAAATGGCAAAATATCTCATCTATTTCTCTTCCTTACTCTTCTATCAAGCTTTCCTTAAATTTTGAGAAGAGCCCTCCAAAGAGCTCAGGATCCCTCTACCCCAAATTTGCCTTCTTTTCTGATTTATGGACTCCCTCCCATCCCTCCAGCTGGTTCCCTTCTGTCACCCCTGTCCTGCGGTGAAAGCGGAGCCCTTTTCCTCTCTTTTGGCAGGGGCTTTTCTGATCGGTCCTGGCAAACGACCAGAGTCCCTCTACTAGCAACCCAGCTCCAGGGTTTTCCTGCTGGAAAAGCTGGTTTGCACTGGCCAATGTGCTATCATCTTAGCCAAAGGTGCTCATCCGAATGGATGATCCGCAGTGTTAAATGAACCTTGACACTCTAGGTCAGGTGCCAGATTTTTTCCGAGTGGGAAAATTTGCATATCTCTTTTCCCAAATATACTGGCCTCAGAGGCTGGATATACATCTGCCACACAGTTGCCCATCAGTTTACTGAGGTGTCTTCGAGATATTGGGCATTTACACCGCGATCCCTGTTCTGCTGCAGCCAAACAACCAGCGGTACCCGGCACTAGTGGCTTTAAAAAGGGGGATGGAGATGCTGATGCAGTCCCGGGCAGCCAGGTGAAGCTCCTCTCTGCGAGCTGGGCAGTGTCGCGGTGGTGAGCTGTGCGCTCACGTTCAGCATCCCTCGAAACGGGCGGCCGACCCTCTCCCGTTCATCCTACAGAGGCAGCATGAATTTCCCCCCCGGATACTAAACATTTGACTCAAAACAACGCTAGCTAATTGGCAGGCTGGCGTGCACATCCTCGGCTGGGACTACTCGCCTCTTTTCCTTGTCCCCATGACAACTTTTATGTCTGCGTGTCACCTACAGCATTCGGAGCAGATCTTTATGCTCGTTGTACTTCATATTCCACCACCTTTCTCGCTTCTGTGGCCTTAATGATGCAGCGCTTAACTCGCACCATTATCTTCTTTCTTGCTTGATAATGTTTGGAGCCGGTGCTAGCTTTTGTGCTGTTTTATGTGATCACAGAAGTGTTCTTCTGTGCTTTAATTTCATTCATGTCTTCGAGCGCTGGATGCTTACCTTCAAACCGATGATCACAAATGTATCTTCAAAGATTCCTTTGTCACGGGCAGAGGCTGAGGAGGGAGGGGGAGATTTTTCGCTGAAACACAAAAAACTCCTGGTACATGATGTGAAAGAACCTGGTGACTTCCAGCCTAGGGCTTCGCGGGAAGTGGTTTTCTCCCCCCGGAGAAACACTCAGGTCTCTTATCCACAGTACTGGAGACCTCAGCAGACTGTGAGATTAACTGAAATGCCATTTGGCTGAGGTCCTTGCAGCCCAGGGAGGGGTCATGGCACAAGCAGCCAGGACAAAGGGGTCCTGCTCTGCCACCGACCTGCTCTGTGACTTGTGGCAAGTTGCTTCTCTGCTCCTCGTAGGGAGCCAGTCCCCTCTTGTCCACACTATCAGAAAGCTTTGCATATTCTGACCTTCTCGGGCTTTCAAATGAGAGGAACTGCTAAAAAGACGGTGATTTCTTTGCACTCACAGGCACTTGCCGTGTTCTGGCCATTTCTGTGCCTGCTCTGTTGCAAATAGATGGGCTCGGTCCCTGAAGCTGCCTGTCTTCACCCCATGCGTCCTCCTGGCACTACTGAGAGAGCCATGTCTCGGTTGCCTACTTCTCTTCCCTGCTCGCTTCATATTCCCAAGAGTTTTTTTAGACTATGCTCGCTGGCTCTTTGGGATTCTTCCTAGGGTGATGCATGTTGCCTGGAGAGTGCGACTCATTGCCCCATCCAACGCCTTTCATTTTGACTCCTTTTTTCCTCTCATTCCTTTTTCATCACTGGCTGTCAGAGGAAGTGGCTGGTTTTGGACTCTGAGGACCCTCCTGTGGCTGGGATGGGGCGTCTGTCCTCAGCGAGTTTAGCCCCCCCCGCCATGGCAGACAGATCCGAGCTAAGACCTTCTGATGGGCTTCACTTGGCCTTGGCCAAGGTGATCTCGGGAGGAGAAAGCTGGATGGACAAGTTCTCCAAGGCTGCAGGGTATTTTTCTGGTTTCTTGTCTACACTTGCATCCAGCCAGATGGCAACTGCTTGCTCCTGACGCCTTCCTCAGGAAGATGGACGCTGTCTGGGAGGTCTTCTTCTGGCTCCTTTCTTTGCATCCCGTGAGCCGTCCCTGCAGCGAGCTTGGGAGCGGTGGTGCTCGGGTGCCGCTGGGCCCCGGGGCCTCCGCTCGCGGGGAGCTGCCTCGGGCCGCGCTCCGGGACGCCCTGTCCCTCCTGCTGCCGTTCTTCTCGACGCCGACGTCTCGCAGCACGGCGACTTTTGCGCTGTGGGAATTACGGACTGGATGTTATTCTTACGGACTATCGTGGTGAGGGAGAGAGGACTATAAGAAAGAAGCTTTCACATGGATGGTCCCTAGATTTTCCTTTGAAATAAGCCATCCCAGTGCTTCGATCCACTGTATTCATCCCCGGGCTAATCGGAGCCTCCCTTTCTTCTGCAGGTGCCCTACTCCTGGTTGTGATGGTTCTGGTCACATAACAGGAAATTATGCATCGCATAGAAGGTAAGATCTTCCTTCAAATTATTTTTTTCCACAGCCTCTTTCTATTTTTTTTTCTCTGCAGTGGGCAGAGTTGTAAAGTTCTGAATAAAACATTAATGTTACTGACAACTGAAGCCTATTTTCATCTCTTTAATCTGACTTTTTTTTTTTGATGTTTCCAGCATCTGATTAGAAGCTCCCTTCAGTAGAATAAAAGACAAAGGGTCAGATTTTAGCTGATGCAATGTTCCTGTTAATAATGCTACCTATTTATGACTTCTATTATCACTTTAGAACATTAATAGAGGAGATCTAAGCTTTCTGTTTCAACAATTCCATTAAACATCGCAGGCTGTTAGCAGATATCTTCTTATCTAGACACCATTAATTACTGTCCATCTCCCTCAAATATTTTTTTCTCCTGACTTCTCCTCGTGATGTGAAGCTGCAAAACGAGCGAGATCAAAACACTGTGCTAAATTCAAGGGAAAGATGACTGGAGCGGGGGAATATAAAATGCAGTAATTCTGCCAGTGAGACAGCCCTTTCTTCTCTTTTTAAACACAGTCTGTCAGGCTGCCCTCGTGCCAAGAAAAGTGGAATCAAGATAACCCCAACAAAAGATGATAAAGAAGACCCCGAGCTGATGAAGTAAGTGTGGATAAAACCCCCAAGTGGATCTTTCAGTAGGTCGGTTTTAGGCTGCACAGACCCGCGCGTGTGAGTCGCTTCCCGAAGTGCCCCCGAACCTCCCGCCGCTCCGGGAGCCGAGCGGGAGCACGAGCCGGCGGCGCAACCCGGCCCCGCGGTGCAGAGCTCGGTGGCTGCAGCCTCACGCGGACTGAGCACCGTAAAAGCTTTTCCACTTAATTCCGGTGCGTCCTTCCCCCGACGTCCAAAGTGTCATTGCAATTTTGAAATTTGATTGGAAAATTGCGGGGGGAAGGTGACAGTGTATTTTTATTTGTTTTCCAGATGTGAAGTGTGGGCACAGGCGGTTCCTCTCCTGTCTGTGCTCTATAGAATTCATGCAAAAAATCAGTAATGTTGTAAATGAGGGGTGAAAACGGGCAAGTTGTTGCAGGTTTTGCAGGGCAGCAACAGGCAGGCTAGGGGTGTCGGCGGGTTCACTTAACTCCCAGGAACAGGGGAGAAATGGAAAATATCCAGCGCTGAGTAGGGTCAGGATCTGGTTACGCTGAATAAGGCGTGTTTTGTAGTCTTTTCCACGGCTGAGTATTCAAAGGGGAAAACTGCAAAAGCTCTTTTCTGCTGCCTCTGGCTGAATTTTTCAAAACAGCCATGGGTTTTAGTCCTATGGGGAGCAGAGATTTTAAATCCTTAGTTTGCTTCGAGAGGTTTCATCTTCCGTGAAACCCACTGTCCTGACTTCTCGCAAGTCGGAGACTCGCCGGCTCCGTGTTCGGGGCCCGATGCGAGGTCTCGGTCTCTGCCGCCAAACGCAGTTACAGCACATCAAAGCCTTTACTGGAGGGCAGGGGCCAGCCCGGGCTCCAGAATCCAGTTTTCGGTTAATCCAGAATAACCCTAGCCTTTCTGGAGCCTGTCCACTAATCCAGCAAGCGCAGGTGGCAGAAGGGTGAAAAGAAATGTGGAAAAACTTATCAGTCGCCTTCAGGAGTTCCTGGATGTGCTGCAGCGGCCCAGGAGAGCCGGCGCTTGCAGCCGGACCCCTCTGCCAAGGCAGGCTGTCCCCAAATGCTTGGGTTTTCTTTCTGTTTTAGCTCCTCCTTTCCCAAAGCAAATGTTGTCCTTGCAAAACAGCGAAGGTGAATACTTTGCACCTCTGGGTACCGAGTTCTGCCTTGGATCAGACAGATTAATTAGCTGTTTGCGCTTCCCAGTCTTGTGCAGGTGCAGGAATAGGGGGGTGCGTAACGAGCCTGAAGTGCTGTGCAATCATACACCCGGGTGTCTGCTGGAACAGGGATGCAATAGCGGGGAGAAAGGACATTTAAGAAACCGATGATATTTGAGCCATCTGCTCTGTTCTCAGTCTTCGGTTTACAGGAAGGAAAGCCTCCGAGTTAAATGAGCTGTGTGATAATTAGCGGGAGTTAGCGGAGTTTATTAAAAATTAAGCAACCTACTCGAGAATCTACAAGGAAAAAAACCCTTTTTTGACTCCAAAGGCCTAAATTGCTGGTGCAGGGGTTGTGGAGGGGGAAGAAGGCTGTAATGCTGCTCCATTAAGCAGTGGCAAAGCAAAGGCGCTGCCGGGAGCATTAGTGGGTTTTCTCGTCTGTGCTTGCCCCGTTCGCCTCCGGGCTGCGAGCATCCCCCGGGCTGCCGGGCAGCCGGCCGGGGACGGGGCAGGGAGGTGCCAAGCGCCTCTCCCAGGTGCAATTTCTTTGCAAAGGGGTCAAGTCTCAGTGCAAAGCAGAAAGGGGCCCTTGCATGGCCATTACATCGCGGTGCAGCTGCTGCTTGTGTAGGAAGGAGGGACAAGCTGTAAGTGCTGTAGAGGGGACACAGAGCATCTCCAGCAGGACGAAGGATCCCCCTCAGCGTGGGCAGCAACGCCCAGTCCTCTGTTATTCCACAAATGAGCAGAGATGGGCAAAAAACCCAATACGGTGCAGTGATCCCGTTGTTGCCGAGTTACCCCGTCCCTTGGAAAGTTAGCTTTCGGTCTCCTGTGACAAGGTACGCTCCAGCGAAGGTCCCTGCAGGTTCGCATTAAGGAGGCTTAACTCTAATTCCGTTGCTCCATCTGCGTCCCGAAAGCCACTTGGAGTGTGTCCGAGTTTTGCATGTTGCCACCAAGGAGAAAGTAATTTAGTCCCTGTTGTTTTGCTGCTCATCCTTCAAGTAATTTGCTGCAGATGTGATTGAGCAGATCACCTCAACCTTCAGCCTAGCCTTGGCATCAGACGAAACCATCAAGGGCTGCCTAATTGATCAAGCACTGCTAGTGCTTCCGTTAAATAATAATAATAAAAAAAAAATGTAAAAAAGTCCAAGCCAGCTGTTTTGCACAATAAGGCTCTGGTTTATTTTTTATCAATAAAAGTGTAATGAAAGTTAAATTAACAGTGTAAAATATGTAATGGTTGGGCCATAACGGCGCACACTAAATGCCGGGGTTTGTCTCTTTCTCTCTCTCTTTTTTTTTCCTCTCTTTTTCCTCCTGAGGATTCAGTAATTTGCTCGTGATCATATAAAAGCAATGATGTTATGAATTTACTGAGGATCCTGCTGGCAGGGATATTATAAGTGAATTGTGCTGCATTTGCAGCTGATTAAAATCGAGATCAGCATTTTTCAAATTATCTTGGGAAAATAATGGGTGTTCAGCTCCCCCCTTCAGCTGCCAACTCCCCGCGGTACGAAGTATAAACAGTGAGGGCACTCGTTTCGGCGCTGAAACGCAGCTTGCGATTTGCAGGAACAGTTCAGTGGGTATTTGGCTAGGAAAACTCCAGGTCCCTAATTACTTTCACGTAGAGGACAAGAGGGTTATTTTTGCCGTTTCTTACCTACTTTTTTTTAATTTTCCTTTTATAGGTAGCCTCCCTTGCGTAATAAACTTTTAACTGTATTTATAATTGACTAGCGTCTTTAAACAAATGCGAACCACAGCAGAAACCTTAATAGATGCACCGTGCTTCGGTGAGTGACGGGATTTAGTTAGGATGCCATTAAGATGCCGAGCAGAGCGGGTCCTTTTATAGCGGCGCTCACCCGCTCAGCGATTCACCTACGTCGTGTCAGCACTTCCATCACCGTCTCCTACCTCCAAAACGTTTTCACCGGCCATAAACGTCGCCTGCAACACGGCCTCGCAGAACGCAGGGGCGGGAGGGCTCGTGCAGCCCTGTTGCCGATAATTTGGATTTTTGGGCGGTCGGAAATGCAGCTTGATCTGCGTGCAGCCCTGCGTCGGGCAGCCAGATGGGTGAGGACCCGAGACGTTGCAGGCTCACCCTGCTCATCATGGGCAACGGTTGCATCCCCGTAGGTGCAGGAAATGCTCCTTGATCTGAAGTGGGAAAGAGGGAGCTGCACAGGGTGTGCGCAGAGTGGTGTTGTGATCGTGTTGATGATGCTGTAGTTTAGGGTGATAACGTGGATAACCCTGAAGTCCTCAGCAGCAACACCCGGCCCAATTTGCTGTAAACGCTTTGATGGTTTGGTGCAAGCATGTCAGCCTTGGGCTTGCGTCAGGAGCTCAAAGCAAGGCAGCCCGATTTGCAGTCTTTGCCTTTGATGATGCAACCAAAATATGTTTGTTTTTTTTTTTAAAGACACCTTTATGACCTGCTTTTCAGTTGTTTTGCTGCAAGTGTGAGAGGAACGTGACCGCCACTGTGTCTTTTTCTTTTGGGGGGATTTATGCTGGTTCTCTTTGGCTCTTTCAGGGGCCAGTTGTAACGTTTAATTTCCTGTCTGCCTACCATATCTGTTGTTGTAAAAACAATGCTAATATTCTCCGAAGGGATTTTTCCATTATGTGTTTAGTAGAAGTAACTAAGTATTTCTATTCCTCCCTTCTGGTGTGGGACTTAGAAAGCGCCCCAGCACAAGCGGGGTTGTAGCAAGGGCTTTCTCTCTGACCTGGTCCCACTCTCCCATCCTCCTTCCCTACTTCTCAGCTCAGGATGAACCTCCAACAATGACAAAAGCTCTCAATTTTATTTCAGTGCAGTTAATAATCTCTAGCTACTAGAATAACATACAAAGTTCTCTCTGAGTTATGCAGTGCATCATCTCTGTACGATGACCGTGTAGGTTTGGTCATGAAATGTGTTCGGCCAAAAAAGCGAGAGTGTGGGCCACAGGTCTCAGGTCTGCTGCTCTTTCCTATCCTTGCATCGCCTTGCCTTGGGCCTCTGGGTGCCTGTCGCCATCCTTGCGAGACTTTCCCTCTAGGTTTCATTATCTATATCCAGAGCAGGACCCACCTCCTCCTCTCACTCTCCAAACCCTTGCCAACAGAAAGATCGGGTATAATTACGTGGCTTCTCATCTGGCTATTGCATGGCAGTGAGCTGCTGTGCGGGGCCACACATCGAAATCGCGGCTGAGTTCTTGTGCTCCATGCCAGGACGGCATTCGGAAAGCTGCTGTGTGCAGCTCGGGCAACTGCTGGCTATTTCAGGACTGGTCTTTAGATGTCTGTAAAGCCCTAATGCTAAAAGCATTTAAGCCTTCACTCAGAAAAGCTCCTGTGCCCGGCCAGCACATGGAATAAGCGCTAAAAGCCTTGTCCAGAGACCCAAATCCTGGATGCAATATTTTGGACAGGATTTCAGCTTCTGTTTCTTTATTCGTTTGCTCAGAAGTATCTGTCCAGACCAGAGGATTGTGGAAAAAAAAGCTTGAAGCTCTGAGTAAGGGAACCTAAGAGCAAAGTTATTGTCAGTATTTGAAAATATCCTAGTTGGAGTTACTCTTCTGGTGTCTCTCCAATAGTTCTCAAGCTGGAGGACATCAACACCTCCGCCTGGACCACTTTCCTTCAGTGCGTGGAGCCTTAAAGCACACGGAAGGTCAGATGCTCAGCTGATGTGAAAGGGCCGTGGAGCTGTGACTGTTCACATCAACTAAGCTTCTTCCACACAGAGGCCAGCTGAAAACCCCAAATGTCCAGGCTCGCTTCCAAGGCTTCCTTGCTTCTGCTCATCCCTAATTTTGTTTTTAAGCTTCCTTACATCCCTCTTCATTCACATCTCGTAATTTTTGGTAATTCTCTGTGCCTAGGTGTCCAGTTCCAGGCTGCGTTGGGCTTGGCCACATCAGCGGCAAATACGCCTCGCATCGGAGTGCGTCGGGGTGCCCTCTCGCAGCCCGCAGGCAGAAAGAGGGATCGCTCAACGGCTCCTCGTTTTCCTGGAAGTCGTTGAAGAACGAAGGCCCGACCTGCCCTACCCCGGGCTGCGACGGCTCAGGGCACGCCAACGGGAGCTTCCTCACTCACAGAAGGTAAACACCAAGGTTCAAACCACCTGGACCGTGACAACATTGCCATGGCACCTTGGTGGGTTTTTTCGGACTAGCCTACCTGCTTTAACACCATTCGGATCTTCGGGAACGTGAAAGGCGTGATAATTGCTGCTTTTGATGCTGCGCTCAGTCAGGCTCCTGTAAACTTAGTTTTCTGCGTGGAAAAAGTGCATAGACTTTCTTACTTTGAAATGGTGAGATGTGAACTGGGCAAAATCATGAAAAGTGATAATTTAGTGTTCTTCTATCAGCATGCCAGAACAGGACTTCGGCACCCAAAACAAGGGTTTGGCATCCAAAGCAGCCAGATTAGTTTCACTTTCCTAGGCTGTCATGTCCTCTCTTCTAGGAAACATTGCATTTCTTAATCTTTGCTCAGAGAAAATTGCTCTTGCTTTATAAATGAGGACTTTTGCGGCATTATTCATAAAGCAATTTCCTCTGTACCATAAAAAGCTTTTAGAAGAACTGTCTCACAGCATGAACTCCACCAAATGGTATGAACTCTTGTTGGGAACATAAGCACCTATAAATACCGAGAGTTTATGAAACCCATTTTTACTTGCCTTTCAGTTTGTCAGGGTGCCCAAGAGCTACTTTTGCTGGGAAGAAAGGAAAACTCTCAGGGGATGAAATTCTCAACACGAAATTCAAGACCAGCGATGGTAAGGGTTTTCACTCCTTTCATCTTGCAGGTGTGGCAGGAAGTGGAATATTTATTATATATTTTATCTAGAATGTGTTATCACGGAAACCAAATGGATTGGATATTCTTGTTCTTGATTTAAATGAGGAAGGAAATAGTCATGTTTAAGGTGTCATTGAACATCCAAAAACATACCTGAGGCCCTCTCTTGCCTCCTTGCCTAGACTAGGTCACCCTTTCTCCCGTAAGTTGGTGTGCCTGGGAATACTTATACGAATGAGGGTAACAGAATCAGGCGATGGATAAAGACATAGAAATGTTTAATAGATTTGGCTACTTCCTCATGTGCCAATGAACATTTCATTAATTATCAGCCTTTCTCACCGAGCTGTGAACTCGAGGACTCGGCGGACACCTAACAAAAGTGCAGCCACGTAATACCCGTGCCTGCTTGCCCGCTACGGTGCCTGGCTGCGTGCGCTTTGTGGGGCTGCGGAGGGCACGTTCACACCTCTGCAAGTAAAATCTTGCCCACCATCAATGTGGGTTGCACACTCTATTCCCTATACTCTTGTGTCTTTCTGCAGTCATGCTTTTTATGTCCTTGAAAATTATTTTTTCTCTCAATATTTTGTTTTTCATGTTTTCTTAGAAGTATTTTGCCTACAGAGTTCAATGTCGTAAATATTGCTTTGAATAAATATTCAAACCTTATTTAACGAGGTTTTTTTCCTCCAAACTGTGGAAGGAAAAATGAAGGGAATGTATCTTGCACATTAATTATTACTCTTAATTATTATTCATCACAAATAGGCCTTTTCTTCAGTCTTTTTTTTGATGCAGACATCACAACTCACAAAATGCGCATCCCTTTAGAAGCTGTCAAAGGGAAAGGCGACGATTTTGGGAGTTGCGATATGTGAGCCAAAGAAGAGGCTCACGCGGGCGCGAGGGGGTCGGTGGACGGCCCAGCCTTTCTGCTCTTCCTCTTCTCGACCGAGAGCGTTAGCTGACGCTCTGCGACTTTCCCCCCTGCAGTTCTGGAGAACGACGAGGAGATCAAGCAGCTCAACAAGGAGATCAGCGAGCTGAACGAGTCCAACTCGGAGATGGAAGCAGCCATGGTGAAGCTGCAGTCGCAGGTGGGTGTGCGGGGACGCGCGCCCGTGCGGAGCCCGGGGAGCCGCCGGGCTCGCTGCGTCGCGGCCCTGGGTGCTCTCGACTGCAGCACGTAACTCTCCGGGGCTCCTTGCTCTGCAGATATCCACCATGGAGAAGAACCTGAAGAACATCGAGGAGGAAAACAAAATCATCGAGGAGCAAAATGAAGCCCTGTTCTTGGAGCTCTCAGGGTTGAGCCAGGCTCTAATCCAAAGTCTTGCCAATATCCGCCTTCCACACATGGTAAGACCCCGTTGCAGCTCTGGCTCCTAATCGGCACAATCGAGTGAGCCAGGTGAAATCCAATTTCATGATAAGGCTTATGTACAATTAAAGAGTGGGAGAATTTCTCTTTATGCACCTACCTCTCCTTTATAGGATCAGTACTTTTGCCTTATCTCTGAAGCTTGCATTGTATCTCCCTTTTGTTGTCATTTTCTGCTGATCTCCCTTTGTATCTATTGTTCTGTCTCATTACATCTGGGAGCATTATCACAAAATAGGAAACTTTATCAAGGGCACCCAGTGCCTTTTAGGCTAAGACAGCACAAGCGGAGATCAGGAGGGATTGGATTTCAACGTCAGAAAGATCTTACAGCTCCTATTATAATGCAGGTAGTTTCAATTCAGTTTTGAATAGCTGGCAGCCAAAGAATAGCATTCTTAAAGAGAATGTATTTTGTTTAATTTAACAAGGTCTAACAGCCCACAGCATGTTACCATAGAGTTACTACAAAATGAAAAGACTGCATTAAAATAGTAAAACCACAAAAGGCTATTAATTACCTTCTCTCTATTCCCAGGAATGTAATTACTGTTGTCAAAACCAGGTGTGCGTATGGGGGTCTGTGTGTTGTTGTGGAAGCTGTCCTCTTCCAAATAATAAAGACCGTCAGGATGATCAGAGGAATGAGCTTTTGATTTATTTTCCTGCCATCATTTTTTGGGAATCCTTTTCATTGGGGTTTGCATTTAAATTCAGGCTTGTTGGAGACAAGCCGTTCTCCAGCAGAGCATTTTTGGATGGTATTCACCCAGCTGCCTAACTGGCAGAAAACCACTCACTGAGTGCTTTTCTGTAAAGCATTTGACACATAAAGGTCAAATAAACTGTTCAGCAAATATTTTTTCAAGGTTTCAGGCAACTCCAATTAAATAATGCCCACGAGACATGTATGCTCATTTTATTCCTGTTCTTTTTGTTCCTCCCTCTCTCTCTTTTTCCCCCATTTACTCTGAGTTAGCTGTTTGTAAGGTTTCCCCGATGCCCCTCAGAAGCACCCAGTGCACTGCAGCAGCATCCTGGGGTGGGCAGAGCGCAGCACTGTGGTGACTGGGTGCCTGTCCTCGCTTTGCCTTTGACTCCCACAGTGATGCCTCAGCAGTCTGTGCCTCCTCCCTTCCTCCAGGCTTTCACTTCCCTGGCTTAATTCGGCCTCAAGCCTGTCGAACTGTCTGCACGCGCTTAACCTGATGCTCTGTTAATAGTTTCATCAGACCAATGCATAAAACCAAGCATAAAACCAATGCATAAAACCAAACCGCATAAAATCTTGCCACCTCAGGGACCAGACACCAAGATTGTGGGGAATAACGTCCCCAAATGTGTACAGCGCCTTGCACTAAAAGGCTCGGACAGTGAGACCTTTAGATGTTGCTCTACACCCGAGCAATTAGTTGCAGAGCGGCATCTCAGCCTCTTCCTGCGCAGGCTAGTAACACCATTTTTGCTTTGCTGTGTCGGTTGCAGGAGCCGATTAGCGAGCAGAACTTCGAGGCGTACGTGAACACGCTGACGGACATGTACACCAACCAGGAGTGCTACCAGAACCCCGAGAACAAGGACCTGCTGGAGAGCATCAAGCAAGCCGTCAAGGGCATCCAGGTTTAGTGCCGCGGGACAGAGCCGAGTGAGCGAACGAACTGTAAGAGGGAACTTTCACTCCAAGTATTCAGGTTTACAAGTTAGAAAACTTGTTTAATGAATGAAAAAAAAAGGACCAAAACGTAACCAAGAGGCCATTTATGAGACGTGGAACTGACTGAACTCAATGTTCTCGTTTACTTAACTTTGGACCTTCTTGAGAAAAATGGGATTTTTCTACCTGGACCATGAGGTAGATCAGGATGGAAGGTTAAATTCTCCAGTAGGCTGTGGGGCTTGGTAGCTGGTGGAGAGCAGGCGTCTTTCATGAGTCGCCACGCTTTTGCAGAGTTGATCCAAGGGTTAGAACGTTGCAAGAACAGGTTTTGTCTGATCCGAGACTAGCGTGTGACTGGCTTAAACCCTCATGTTGTCTATGGTCGTATGTCCAGATCACCTACTCACACATGAATTATGTTATATGTTGCTATAAGTGCTGGAGCTGCAAGCTACCTGTAAATCTGAACCTGTGCTGGGCCTCCCAACCCCAAGGTGTTCAGATATCCACTGGGCATGGGAACTCTTAAGTATTATAAAGTAGCTTATTTTTATTTTCTGAAAGAAATCTGAAGAGCAGTTCTGGATCTCCAGTGGAAAGCGCAATGGAAAAAAGGTTCTCAGGGAAGCTTTTGGAGTTTGCAACTACAGTATTCCTTTGTCTGTCTTAAATATGAGAATAGCTATTATGAATAGGCCAATACCAGATATTTCATACAGAAGAATTCTAAATGTGTCATGGTCCAGTGTATATGATTTTTTGGAAGTCTATTTGATGACAGTTCTGGTTCTTTTCATTATTGTGATCATCCTAACAGTGGCGCAGTACTGCCAGTCCAGAGATCATACATCAATGCCGGAGAATGTTTGAGATTGCGATGAACAAAAAAAAAAACCAACAACAAAAAGAGAGATAGTTAATTGATGGCCAGCAAAGTGCTTACCCAACGTGAATCAGTTGATTTCCTAGAGATAGCCACATGGTAATGGGTTTCTTGGTTTGGTTTTCTAGTTTTTGTGCAAAATTACAGAGCAGGCGCCATTCCGAAAAAAAAAAAGAGTATTCAGGTATTGGGTATTCTTCCAAAGAAGCATTTTGTAAGCAGTTCGGTACACGCAGCACTGTGCACTCAAAGAACAACTGCATGAATGTCTTTGCTCAGCTGATCTGCAGCACCGTGAGGTCAGCGCGGCGGCGGGGGCGTTTCCGAAGCGCTCCGAAAAGCGGGGGAGCCCAGGTGGGACGGGGTGCCGGGAGGTCCGGCGCACGCTCCCCGCCGCCGCGAGTCCTGGGGGTCTGTGCGATCGGCTCGGCCCGTGGGTCCCGCGCGGCCGCTCTCGTCCCAGCTCGTCCCCGGGCTGGTGCTGGCGCCGGGAGGCAGAGCCCCGGGAGGAGTTTGCTGACCAACGCTAAAGGCAAGACTGCTGGTGTCATTTTGAGCCCAATCCTGCAGATATTTAGGGCATAATCCCAAATTCAAAGTCAGCGGAAAGATTCCCGCTGCTCCCAGCGGACACTGGATCCGGCCTTTAAGCTCCTGAGCAGCTGGACTCGCGCAGGTCCCCCGTTGCAGCCAACGGGGCAGCTCCCGTGAGCAAATTTACTCCCATGCTTAAGTGTTTGCAGGATCAGACTCCACGAGTTCACTTATTTTAGAACCCATTCCAAGTGCAAAACTACAAAAGAAAGGGGAAAAAACTAATAATTTGAGGTGTTAAAAACACAATGTTCTTAACATGTAAATAGAGTCCAAATTGATTGTGACTGCAATTCAGTTAGTATTTAAAAGTAGAGAAATTGCACTTCCTGGAAGAAAGAGAGGAGAAAAAAAAAAGTAGTTAGTTTAATTATCCTGTAAATTATTTAATTTTGGCAAGATATATGTAATTTATATTTACAACACCTTATGTTAACTTTTTGCTATTTATTTAACTTTTTTATTTATTAATTTTATACTTATTTTAAACTGGACACCGCACCATAGAAAAGAAGATAAAAGAAGCAAAAAAATTAAAAATTAAAACTTTTGACCATAAAAAACGATATTCCAAAAAAAAAAAGAAAAAAAAAGAAAAACCCCTATCTACAACTCCTACTTGTAATTTTGATGCAACCAAGTTATTTTTTATATATTTTGTTATTTATTCTTTTAACGATGGGAATTTTTTTAAAGATATTTTATAACTGAGACATTTTGATAATTTTTTGGTTTGTTTTTTTGAGGGGGGCAGGGGTACCGGGGGGAAGAGAGCCTTTTTCGGTTTTTCTTTTCTTTTTCATTCGTATGGTTTCAGGCACTGATAACAGGAAATGAAAAATTCTGTATTTATTATTTATTTAATATTTAAGTCCGAAATGAACTGTGCTCTTGTTGTATATTTATTTTGTTGTTTGTGTGTCGGTTACGTGATGACTGAGTACTCGTTTCTGTGCAGGAATACTGTTCATATTTAAATAATAAAGAGGCGCATTGAAAGTTATAGCGGGCTACATGTTATTCTGTGAAAACGAATACTGTGATCTACTTTCCTCAGGAAATGTATTTTGCAGACAGAACTTCCTCATGTACCGGCAGGGTCCTTTCGTAATAAACGCCCGGTTCTGTTTGTGCCTGGAGGTCCCCTGGTCTTTCTTGCGGTGGGAAGCGCCGGCGCCGAGCAGCCCGGCCGGGGGGACCGGGAGGGGGCACAGGGGCCATCGCACCTTCTCGATTTACCGAGCCGCTTTGCCCGGTCGGTCCCCGAGGTTCGGCCTCGGGCGCCGGGAGGGCTGCTTCTCCTCGACGGGGCGTCCCCGCTCGTGCCGCCTGGCCGTGGCGTTCCCGGGTGAGCGTCCTGGAGGGCCTGAGCTTCTTCCCCAGCAACACAACCTGTGTTTTGAAGCTGTGGCGATGAAGAGAAATTATTCTACTCCGCTGCATTGAAGGCATCATTTGTGAAGTAGCCTAGACTCAGGTCATCTTTGCAGTAGCTGCAGCTTCCAGGGTGAAATAAGGGAAATTGTGTTAAGGCCAGTTGGAGTTGAGTAAGTTGGGACAAATGGGAATTTTGGGCAGCTCCCTCACCAGAGCTTCCCTTCCCACATCAACCCACCAAACCTCCCTGAATGTCCCCGTGCGAGAGGCAGGAGCACCGCCAGGGCGGGAGGTGGGAGGAAACGGAGGTTTGTCCCACGTGGATGGAGGCAGGAGAGGGCAGGAGGACCAGGGAACCTCGGCCGCTGGGTCAAAGCCCGGTACGGGGACCGCAGCTCCCGCAGCAGAAGAACCACGGGGCTTCGTTGGTCGATGCTTGGAGCCTGGCAGCTCTTTTCCTCCGGCCTCTCCGCCCCGTCCGCTGGGTCGCGGGAAGTGCGGATTTGCCGCGCTGTGAGCAGAGGGGCGAGGGCAAAGCTCAGCAGCTATCGGGCACCGCTGCCCACAGGGACACTTCTCTAGTTTGCTTTTAACCACTTTCACAGCGGTCAAAGCCAGACTTCTAGTGGAGATGCATGTGCAGAGGAGACGAGCACGTTCGCCTTCCCGGTTTATTTTCACGTGAGGACCAGCCTGAGACGGCCGTCCCAGGGCTGCTCAGCTCTGCCCGAAGCACATGCTCCTCCGGTCCCTGCCCCGTCTCTTGCTCCAGTCTCTTCTAGCAGCATCTGTGGCTTTATTCCCTCTGAGCTGTCAGATTTAGGACCTGACCTTGGCCACACTGGCCCGAATGCGTGAGCAGAAATAGGCTCAGGAGCGAGGACTGCAGGATCCCAGCCCAGCTGCCTTGGGAACCGAGGGCGACTGCAGGGACCGGCCTGGGGACTGAGCTGAGGAGCCTCCAGAGCCAAAACCCTGAGATTAGAAGGTCCCTGTGCAACCTAAGCACGGGGCTACCGTGCTCAGCCAGGAAGCAGAGCGGCTGGAGTTGCTCCAGAAAAATGAGGCTGTGAAATCTGTCCAGAGTTTCAGGGCGTGAAAGCCACTCTAACTGCAAACTCAAGAGCATCTGCAGGCCCCAAACGCTGCCATTTACCAGCTGAAAAACCCGGGCTCGACTCTCCTGAACTTCTACCCACGGCTGCAGAGTGGGTTCCCGAAGCCTCCCCGGGAAGGGCCCTCCGCGGCTTCCCTGGAGCAGCCAGGGCTGCAAAGGGCTGCAGATCTTCCAAGGGGGAGCGGGCAGCTCCTCATGCAATCGTTCATCTAAAACTGGCTGGCACGCTTTTTTATTCTGAAGGGCACATAATTGTTTTAGGGGTTTTTTAGATAGACTTTGCACCGCCAAGCAGTTCGTTGTGCCAATATTTGATTATGATGATGGAGCTAATAGACATGCTCGCTTGTCCTTTCTTAACGAATTGGCTGTGCTGCATAATAGAGCGGTTAGATTTGTGTTAAATTGCAGCTTTGGGAGCCATCACTGTGAGATGTTATCTTCTCTGAACTGGCATCCTTTATCGCAGGGAAGGGAATTGAATTGGTTTAAGATGGTACACTGTAAGTTTATAGGTGTGCTTAGGAGAGCTCTTAAGCCTCCTCCAACATGCTTGGGGTGAGAGAGCTGAACGGTAGAGAAGAGCAGGTCTTTTGCTTCAAGCATGCAAGGGATAAGATAATTGTCAGTGTACGGTTGTTGCCAAACACGTCAATAAACCAGGGACGTAGGAGAGCATTATTTGGCCTCACTGATGCCGCTGTTAATTGCTCAAAGCTGCTGGAGACCCATCCCTCCATTCTTCTGCCAAAATAGTACGTTCCACTCGTCAGCATTTACCTAGCCTCTCCCAGCAGGAGCATCCTTCACCGAGAGCCCCGGGCCCCGGTGATGGCTTTCAGGTGTTAGCAAAAAAGGGTTTTCTTTCCTAGTCGCATTCATTTATTCTGATTTTTTTTTTCCTAGAGCTCCTTTGGATGAAGTCTTAAGGCTTGGTCCATCTCAGCCTGTTCCTACGAGATGGATGTCCTCCTTTTTGTCTACTCTTGCTGCTGGGCTTAGTGAGTAAGCCAAAGCCCCTTGGTGAGCAGTGCCAGTCCTGAGCCCTGTGTGCATCCCCCTCACCTCCCACCCACGAGCCCATGTGGATGGTGGGGGTGAACACGTGTGACCACCTGCGGAAAGGGCAGGTACGGTCCCGCCAAGGGATCCTAAAAGGTGGGTGGCAGCAAGGGGCCACCTCTGCCCGTCCTGGGGAGAGAAGGCAACTTCCCTCTCCAGAGCTGCCACTTGGCATCAAGCTCTCTTCCCTGGGCCCCGAGCAGACGGCGCGCTGCCGATCCGCAGCGATGGGACATGCCAAAGGAGGCTGCTTCAGCCAGGAACCGGAGCAGCCCCTGCCTGGAAATTGCTCCTCTCGCAACCAGCGTTTAGCACAGCTTGGCTGGATTAAAGGCTCTGCACTGCACTTGTTAACACACTCGCTGCTCCTACACTTTTATGAGAAAATATATCCTTAAATGACCTTCTGCTTCATACAGGAGTGCTCGTGGGACTGAGGCTGTAAGAAAGCACACAGACGATGCATTCTTCAGACAAATCGGTCTCGTTATTCCAGATGCCTTCATCCCCTTCCTTCAGCGTGATGAATACATCACCGATCGTTGTAAAAATGGCAATATCAGATTTAGAGACTTTTTCAACCCTGTCAACAAGGAAGTATAACCACCGTTAAGGCCTTCTTTCATTTTTATAACTGCGATTCGGTTTTGTTTGAATGTCTGCGATCGTCTGAAGAAACATGAGCCATGAAGGGCTGGAGCAAGGACATACGCCCTGCCTGTACTCCAGGAGTGGCACGAGGGACCGGACGGTACCGCAAGGGGCCTGGCCAGCTTCTCCGGCTCACGCTGGGACACCACGTCCGACCCCGCAGCGCTGTGGGCTACGCAGGGCAAAGTCAGCCAGGCAGACGCGGCTGGGGTTAACTCCAGCATGGCTATGTTGCAGTGAGGATGTGCCAAAGCTTTTCCCTGCCTCTTCCCTCCTCCCTGCAAGTCTCAGAGTTCACCCAAACTGAGCACAAGGCAGTGGCCAAACAGTTGGGACACGAGAAAAGTTTGGGCTCAAATACGGGCTAACTTGGACCGAGCCCCAGTCTGACATCAGCTGACCTTGGGAGCCGTTCTCAGCCTGGAGCTCGTTCAAGTCCAAGATCAAGAATCAGCTCCTCAGGTTTTGCCATTTGCCGGAGGAATCCTTCTCGGGCATCAACATTTAATAATCCAGCCCATCCATGCGGAGGCTGTTTAGCAATTAAATAACATAAATCCAGAAGCTAGATTAATAAACAGTCTAGCCTGTCTAGAGCAGTCTACAGGGTGGAGAGATAAAACTGTAAAATATTTATTACTGGCTTGGGGATGAAGTCATTAATTTAATAACTACCCATTGCTTTGGTTCTTACAGTTGTTAGCGGTCTGAAGGTTACAGGAGATTAGGTGGGAAACTCAGTGCCTCCCTGCTGGGAAGAGCCTTTCCCATGAAAGCCAGAGTCCAGCTCCCATCTGTCACCCCATTACATCCAGGGGTGGTGAATATATTACCGTGCTGCTTCTCCAAATAAAACAAAACAAAATTTYGGCTGCCCACATGGCAACACTCTGCCAAATTTAATGAGGACGCTGCCCTTTGTGTGCGGGGCCATTTCCAGCAGCTGCGGAGACGAAGGCGGCGCAACCTCAGACCGTCGCTCCCACAAGCCACCCAGCGCCGGCGAGCGCAGCGAGAGGAGGATGCTCGAGGATCTCCCCGCGGGCTGTTGTTCTGCGAGGTCTGGCGCGCTGGCTGAACCTCCCTCTTCCCGGATTTCCCAGTGGGTCTTCACGTTTTCAGGAGGGGGAAACGTGGATATGAGCTTGGTTCCTGCTGCGGTCTGGTATTGGGGAGCTTCCAGGACTCGCCCACAAGCGGTCTCTCCACACTGAGGATGGAGGAGCCCTCTGACGAGCAGGGTCTCCTGCTGACAGCGACAATTTGCAGCGATGCTACAGCAAAAGTGGGAGGGGGGAAGGTGTCTGTTTGCATGTCCTTGGCATATTTTGTCATTAGTTTCATCCAGGGACAGCAAAGAGCTTTCATCCGAAGGACGAGCCCAGGGCAGGGGCAGCACAGGAGGCGGCATGGGATGCGGGGACATGTCCCCCCCGCTGGCTCCTGCCGACGAGGGGCCGAGCCTCTTTCAATTCTCCCCCATGACCGTGCTGGCTGCAGAGATAATCGAATTGCCTAAATAATTTAATTACATCTTTAGCCTGCTTTGTAAAACAAATACAATAAGAACGGGCCCATGCTGTGAGCACCGGACGCAGCCCCGCGTCTGCGCCGGAGCATGGACAGGCGCAGCGGTGCCGTCGCCCAGCCCCGGCTAGGGCTGCCTCTGGCTGCAGCCGCTCCTGGGCGTTAGGAACCTGCTGCTTGGACCAGCTCCAGGGGCACTTAGTGCCTGTCCCTGTCATGGAAGAGCATTCAAGGGTGCTGGCTTTTTCCGGGAGCTCTCTCGGTACCGCAGGAGCTGCAGCCTCCCTGCAAAGCCTGCTCCTCTCGCCCCACCACCCTTGGAAGTCTCCCTTTGCTTCAGGGCGTCTCTGGTACTGCTAAAGCCTCGGAGGACAGCAGAGCCAGATGGACAGATTCCAGGCCAAAGCGATGCAGAAACGAGAGGGAGCCCTAAGCCAGTGTCTCGAGGAAACAGGAGGGGCTGGCAGGAGAGAGTGGCCAGCACTGGCAGGCCAGGGATGGAGAAAGGCACCTGGGCTCCCCTTTAACTGCAGAAGCGATGACAAGCACCTGCACACCGAGCAGTGAAGGACACCGATTTTTACATGGCACCATTTGGTGTGAATGCAGTTCTGCTACTCATTCAGAGAGCACAAGGTAGCCTTGGTTTGGGGTAATCCGTTTGACTCAAGTTATCCTTGATGACAACATAGGGGTGAAAGCAGAATGACATCCCTGAAATAACAGTGCTGCTGCTGCAGGCTCCGGTGAAGGAGACGCTTGGTTAAGGTTTGTGGGCAGCTTGAAGCAGACAAGTACCATCCTGGGTCTCCAGGTACTGCAGACGAGGAGCTCTGGACACGTCAAGCAACTGTAATGGCTTGACCAAGTCTTTACGCTGTGATTTAATGATGTTGAGCTCAGTTTTATCATAGACAAAGTGAGATTTTAGTGGTGCCTTAAGCAGGGTTGAAGAGAGAGAGAGAGAGCAAAAATGCTTGTGAATCAGATGGGTTTCATTAGTAGTGAATGGCATGACAGACCTGCAAGATATTTTTGTTGCCACCAAAAGTAACAGAGAAACGTCTCTGCAGAATGTTAATCTCAATTTTTTTCCTTCGCAACAGACTAACTTGCAACCGTCAGCGCAGGCACCTTTGTCCTGACCATCCTGTGCTCTGGTACACATCCAGCAAGGGCAGGGCTAACTCCAGAGGCCCTGCCCCAGTATCATGTCATCGCGTTACCCTTTCATTTCTCTTATCAGTGCCACCATTCAGTTCCGCTTCTTATTCCCAGCCGTTATCACGCGAACCAAGAAAGCACAGAGCTTCAGCCAGAAAAAAAAGAGAACAGGTTAAATTCTGATGTTGTCAGCTAAAGTGGGTTCCAGATGAGTTCTGTCCATAAAGAAGCTGAATCGTAGTGATTTAGTTGCCAAGTTTTGTATTTTCTCCCTCTCCTCCATCTCTCCCCCCAGCTTCTCAAAGGGGAATCCTGACAATGCAGAGCGTTAATAGAATCAGTCTCCTGCTATAAACTGTTCACTTGGGCTTGTTAGCTTGATTGTTGATGCTAAATTCTTATCAGAAGCACCTAAAAGAACATTAATCAAGAAAGGCTGAACTCCCTGCCTGGGTCACAGAAATTTAATTAAACCCCAAGCAAAAATGGAAAATCATTTTGAAAAGAGGAGAGACGAATGCAAAACGTTTTTCATCATTTGACTCTGCATCTTTTTAGTTCAAACCCTTACTCATGATTTCAAAGAGAGTTTGGCCAGAGCAAAAACTGAGCAAAACACAGGCTTTCCTCAGTGCTTCCTTTAACACAAGGTCCTGACGCTCATCTCGTGTAAATGGGGGCAGTTCAATTGACCTAGATGGAGCAGTGCTGATTAAAGCCTGCTAAGCACTGGGACCTACAAACGGGAAGGAGCAGAATGCCCTTCCAAGTGAAATAATAATCTTCATGAGTAAAATTGTGTTATGGTTATGGGTTTATGGATTTGTATCTATTTTCCATTTGCTGTGCAAAAAGGCTCATGCAACTTCCAAACCTAGAAGGCAAAACACTTGCTCAGTAGACACAGAGGAATATTAGTCCCAGCATACGAGGCACCGATAAGACCTTGTGTGGGATATCGTGTGCTGTCCTGGGCCCTCTCTGCAAAAATGCAAAAGACGAATCTATACTTGAACAGGTGCAGAAAAGGACTGGCAGGGTGATTAGCAGAATGGAGAACCTATCTTAGGAGAGGAGATTAAAAGAGCTTGGCTTGTTTGGCCTAGAAAAACAAAGGTTAAGAGGGGATATGATTACTCTTCATAAATACATTCAGGGAGGGAGAGCAGGGGAATGATTTAAATTAGAGGATAATACTCGTAGGAGATCAAATAGGTGCATATTGGCCTGGAATACATTTCCATTGGAAATTTGAAGATGTCTCCCTATTGCTGTAGAGGAGAGGTGCTGGAGCGGCCCTCCAAGCCGGACAGCCGGGCAGTGACTGAGCCCCTGGATTTTAAGGGGAGCCTGACGAAGGCTGTGGCTGGAGCCGTCTGACAGGCGAGGGTGAGTTTGCCGTTAGAAGCAGAAGCTCAGCACATTAAGACTGACAAAATTAAAGCACTGGAAGGAAAACGTGATGACTGTGGTCTTTCCCCCTTTTTATTTTATTAATTCCATGTTTCAATCCACGAAGCACCTGAAAGATCCAGGAAGCATTTTTTTTCCCCATGAATATGAAAAACTTGATTTTTGAGGTTTTTTTATTTAGCAACCTCTCCTAAACTCTGGCAGACAGGCCATAATGAGAGATGGGAGAGGGGCAGGACACTGACTGGGGCTCACCCGTGCTCCTAACAGTACCAAGAAGTCACTCAAGCACCTTGCTGCTCTATGTCCCCTGTGGCTGGGACCTCTGGTGATGCTTTCTGCCACTCTCCGTGGGACTGCACTGTTTCCTGGGTGCACCTGCTCCTTTCCTTCGACTATCTAGGATTATATAGCAATTTCCTCCTTTTAACTTGGACATCTCAGTTAAGTGAGATGAATCCAGGTGCTTTTTCCAAGTGGCAGTGGTTATGCATGGTGCAGTACAGTGGAAATCAAGACATATGTTATTCCTCTTAGTCCGGCAATTACTCACAGAGTCCTCTGATGAAGTGAGGCAGGAGCAAAGCTTTGGGAGATGCACACATACACACACATGTGCACACAGGATGTTTTAAGGCAATTTGCTGCTGGTGTGTTAATAGTAATACTAGCATATATGCATATGTGTATGTGTGTATCTGTACATATACATCCCTGAGTATGTGCATGTATAAATATATGTCTGTTCTTCTGAAAGTGGTATAGTGCTAAACGGACCAAAACCGAAACAGGGCATATTTTGCAAAATAAAAAAAAGGAAATGGTGAAAATATAACCCTACGATTTAATGCTCCTCCAACTCTTAATTTATGTGAGTCATCCTTTCATCCACAAATTAGCCTGCTGACTTAAATAGCAGTCTGCATTCGGAGGGATGCAGGTTGGGTTGTCTGCCTGCAAGGGCAGCACAGTCCGCGCTCACTAGCTCAGCCCGCCAGGCCCTGACATGCTCCCTCTGCTTGGGCCCCAAAATTAGTTTTGACAGTTTGCTCCTTCAAATTAATAAAAATATCCCATTTTAACAGACCGTCACTGAAGTGGGCTTCCGAAAGTTAGTTCATGTTGACTGATGTTTAAACAGCATTTGTGAAGGAGACTGGTTAAAAAAAAGGAAGATGGAAACAACATAAAATACAGGGAAATAAATAGGAGGAAGTAAAAAAATCTAAGCACTGGATTCAGCTCGCCCTTACGGATGGAGACCTGGTTTTTACAGGTGAGATGGTTGGAGCTGTGGGTTTGCTGTGAGCCGGGACAGAGCAAACTTGGCCTGTGCTTGTGCCAAGGGTCCTTGCCATGCCACAGCCGGGGAAGCTGCCACGGTGCACCCGCCAGAGCCTGTAGCAATGCCTGTACTGCTGATGACACCTTGTGGTAAACAGCTGATAAATAAATGCTGTGATTTACCAGCGTCACAGGCACCGCTTCCTCCACCGTACTTGGCTTTCTGCCACTCTCAGAAGCTGGTGGGGCTCTGCAAGGCGGAGAGCTGCCCACATGCATTTGTGGACAACGTGGATCAGGAGTTAATTACCCATCTATTGCCGACTGTAACTCACGGATGACAAAGCCCCAGGTGAGCCGTAAGGATGAAGGGAAGATCTTTTTAAAGTCCAGGGCAAGAAGTATCACAGAGACTCAGCAATTACAGACTCGTGAAATCATAAAAACCTCAACCATTCTGTTTTTCTAAGTGTGGGTACTTTTGCAATAATATTAGACAACTTTGTGTTTACTCCAGAGCTAGAGCCCAGTGCTATGACCTATGTGGAGCCATATTTAGCAATAGCTAAATTTAAAAAAAATAGCTATATTTTCAAAGAACCCAGAGGGGAAAAATGCTCTTGGGCTAGCAGAGCCAGAGAGAAGTGCACAGCGCACTGCAGTGAGGCCATACGACAGCCAAAGTGAGTCTGACCGGGCACAGACTTGCATGATTTCTGTTATTTGTCCCACTTCGGCCATGGCAGGCTTTGTACTTCAGAGACGCGTATGAATTAGAAGTGCAGAAAACCTGGCTTCTCCTGACAAATTTCTGTAATTCTGCTCTAGCCACTCTCAGGAGACAGAGGTGCCACCATCTCACGTGTCCTGGCAGTGAAAGGCTGGAAGGAATCACTAATACACCCAGGAGGGCTCAGCATATTTGGGAATCCCTAAAACATTCATCAAACTCTTTCTGATCTTCTCAGGGACTTGCTGTGAGAGGGACAACCCACTCTGCCCAGCTGAATCTTTGCTCTTCCACAGGAGCAGTTTGCTGTGCGGCACCGTGGTGCCTCCCTCTCTTCTTGCTGCTGTGGGTTCAGCCTACATCACAAGTGAGCTAATGATAATGGGAAATTTTTTATCTAGCTTTTATTTTAACAATTTCCATGCAAAAAATAAATAAATCACTATTTTTCAAGCAGCTCGTTGGGAAGGGGAGCAGCCGCTGAACGGAAGCTCTTGACTTATACATGTACGGAGTTTGTCTGTTCTGCGTTTGCAGATTTCAGCTGCGTTGCCATTTGCTCGAGTGCTTTCCTTACGAAACAAGATGAGGCATGCACAATCAACATGTCCTGTTTTGGTTGAATCAGCAAGGAGGAGTTTCAGTGCTCACACTCCACAAATAATCCCATTCTCCCAAGCAGCTGCCTTCTGTGAAATGAAAGTGCAGACATCTACAGTATTACCCTGTGCCTGTTTGCACAGAGTCTGCTGTTATCATGTTAATGAAGGGAGCTGAGCTAATCACCTTAAAGCATAAATACATCTTGGATGCTGATTCACTTTCTCCTATTTGAGTCTCATCTACTAGGGTTATTTCTTTTTCTTCTGCTACATGCTTGTTGTGTCTGGGAGGATGGCTATTTTTTTTCCACAAGTGATCTCCAGGCAACTTAAATCAGCAAGCCTCTTCTCTAGATGCTGTCATTCTGTCTCATTTTGTAGCCATGCATAGCATCAAATGAGGGATCTAAGGCCAGTCCAGACAATGTTGTTGGATCTGCAGCCTTAGCAGCCACACAGGTCATGTAGCCTCAGTGGATGTTGTGTGGGTCACTTCAGGATGACGAGGGACAGGCACTTTCAAAGGATAATTTCTCTCATCCTAAAATGGGTGGGAGGAACCATCTTTCCTGCCGTGTCTTGTCTGGTCCTGCCATGTTGGTTACAGCTACCAGTGGAGCTTGTGTGACTAGGTAAAATCTAAATGAGATGCCTAACTTCTAGCCAGATATCATTAGGTGACAGGGATCCCTCTACTGCACAACTGGAGAATCAGAATATGGTGGCACTCTGCATGTTTCCCTTCGAGCCCCAGCTCCTGGCATCAAGCGAACATGCTTCTCACTTATTTTCTTCTCAGTGAGTTTCTTCCTGGCATTTATGGGTGCAGCAGAAAGCACTAGCATGTGACCCAAGTTGGATGTTCATAGGCTCAAATTGCAGAACATAAATTAGCCCCAGGAGCAATTTTTTTTTCCAAGTTCCCATGATTTTTTCCAAGCCTAGCTAATGATATCAGAACATCTGGTGTTGGCCAGGCTTCACACAGGAGGCTCAGCTACAGCGTGCGGGCTGTGCATGCCAGCCAGAGCCTGGCACCTCACCAGCGCCAGCACAGCTCTGCCGGTCCCACAGCCGGCCTGCTCGGTGCGTCCGCCCCGCGCTGGGGCCAGAAGTGAGGGCAGGGTAGAAGGGGTAGGGCTTGGGGGCAAGGTGGCCCCACTGGGCTGGGGGGATGTTCCTAGGGCAATACAGTGGGGCAGACGGGGAAGAAAGGGAGGCCTGGCCTGGATTTAGGCCTGCTCTGCCAGCCTGGTCTGCATGTAGCCAAGCTCTGTGGGCCTGGCCTGTTGGACTGGTTGGTACTGAGACCTGGGTTGCATTTAGGCCTAGCCGGTATTTAATCCTGGCCCTTTGGCCTTGTCTGTATTCAGGCCTGGTCTGTAGGCCCAGTCCATTGGCCTTGTCTGGGTTTAGACACAAGCCTGGCCTGTATCTACCCTGGGTCTGCATCTACCCCAGGCCCATAACTACCCTGGGCCTGTATCTACCCCAGACCCATATCTACCCCGGGCCCATATCTGCCCTGAGCCCATAACTGACCTGGGCCCATATCTGCCCCTGGCCCGTATCTGCCCCGGGCCCATAACTCCCCTTGGCCCATATCTGCCCCAGGCCAGTTGCTGGGGTCTGTCTTTGGGCCCGGCCTGTCGGCCTGCTCCGTGTGAAGGCCCGGTCTGTGCCCGGGCCAGGTCTGCGGGCCCAGGGCACCGCGAGGCCGCAGGGCTGCGAGGGGAAGGGCGCCCCCCACCCACCCCGGCCCCAACGGTCCATCCCCAGGCAGCGCCTCC
>PTFA01000092.1:1159902-1236892 GCA_003342895.1 Casuarius casuarius
CCCCCCGTCTCCTCACGGCAGCCGGGTAACGCAAGCGGGGGGGGGGGCAGCGCTGTGGCGTCTTTTATTTTTATTTCCGCACCTCGTTGCCGGGGGGCGTCGGGCTGCCGGGCGGCGTCGCGAGCGGGGGCGTCGCGGCGGGTTCCGGCCCGCGGCGCGGCCGGGGACGAAGAGCTGCGCGTCTCCGCGCCTTGTTCATTGTTGTGCGGCGGCCGCGGCGCATCTGCGGGGGGTTTGTGTTGTGGCCGGTCGCTTTAACTCCAGTGTTTTGTCTTCAGCGCCGCCTGCATGCAGCTTCTCGTGTCAGCCTGTTTCTTTCCTTTTTTTTTGTTTGTTTTCCTCCCCTGAAAAGGGGAGGATGGCAGCCAGCATTTAAAGGGATGCTTCAGCGCTGGAAGGCTGCTGGGTTTGGTATCTGTGTTCAGATCTGCTAACGATCGTCGTTTTTGCGTGCAAACTTCGTGCCTCTTCAAAGCTGTAGAAGTCTGTACTTCATCCAAGACCCGTCAAAAGTGCAGCTGTGCTGGCCGTAGAGGGAGGGGGTCTTGCTTTAAAAGGCTTTCTTAAAGTAAGTCCTACCTGTAGTCTCTGTTCCCTTCTCTAGTTGGAGAAGAGCCACAACGGGAAACAGGTACAGAGTTAGGAGAAAAGGGATTTAAATGGGCAGATGCTTAAAATCTGCAGCGAAAACATCTGTTTTGTTGAAAATAGACCAGTATTTGGTGGAAATAGTCATTTCAAAAGTAACTGACACCTGTTACAACTTGGTTATTCCTTGATCTCATTAGAAAATGTCTGCTGTGCGTAGGATATGCAAGAACAGTTGTGGAGCTAAAACCAGGTTGGGCCGGTTGTCCCGGTGGGACATGTGTACGTCGGAGACAGCGAGGATTTTGGAGGGATCCGAAGTGGAGCACTGATAAAGCTGCAACTGTTCTTCATGCTTTAAATATAAAACTGCAGATTTTAATAGCAAAAAAGAGCCGAAGTAGAAGAAAAAAGTAAGCATAAGAACAGAATGCACTAAAGAAGGTCAAGAGAATTAACACCTGAAGAGAAGAGAATGTTTTAATGCTGAAGGATATGTGAAGTGTACTGACCAAACCTATAGGCAATTGGCAGCTGTGCAGTTACAGCAAGTTCTATGTAAGGGGAAAAAAATTGAGGAATAAAATTGGCTCACGAACCCACTTAAGTCTCAAGTTTGATGTTTTTCCACTGTGAAGTAGCAATAAAGCACAGTAACTTTGTGTAAGGGAAATTAAAGGTAACTATAGAAAGGAGAAAGACGGCATTTTTGGAAGTGTTGTTAATGGTCTGGAACTGGATTGATGCGTTTGAGACATAAATGTATTAAAAGACTGCTAGAGTTTCCTAAATATATCATATTTTGTGTATTTCTACAGGTAATCAGGATGGTATGCTATTTGAATAACTGTGAAACTTCCACAGACTCCTGCAGTTGGTTTTTTGTTTCCTTTGAAAATGAAAGTGTGTAATTTCTTCTTGCGGCCTTGAACAACCTCCCACCCCTGATAATTTAGCTGTAGGCAGATCTTCTGATCCTTATAAAGAACTGTAAAGCTGCTGCTTCTGTGGTTATTGTTAGCAGGGAAAGGCACTGTAAATAAACGCATTTTAAAATACCATTGTGTTTTCTGTAATGGAACTTTTTAGGAGATGGGGGAAAACCTAGATTATTATGAAGTGAGAAGTTCTTCTATGTTTGTATCCCTCTATACCTTCTTCTTTAAAAGTTATAGATATTTTACTGCATGGAGTGCATAGCATTGCTTAGTGGAGTGCACAGTCAAGGAAGGTGCTTGCTTTCCTTCCTTTCCCCCGCAAAAGGACACCTGAATCTTACTTGAGGTGATCAGTGAAATTAGCAGTGCTTGTAATTCATAAAAAACTGCATCACTGAAGTGGTTCCAAATTGGGGATTAGCTCGTTAGGACTTAGGAGGACCTAAGAAATTCCATTTGCTTCGGTGGAATTTTTCTCTTCAGCTGCTGTCTGTACTGCGAAGTCCTTTACTGATGATGATGCTTGAAGCTCTAAAGAAAAGAGCTGCATAGAAGCATATTTACTAAAGGAAGTAAGTTTGTACTTGTGTGTATGTCCAGATCAGGGTTTTTTAATGTCTGTGGACTTGGTATCCTGATGTTGTTTCTTTGAATATGCAGTTTGAGGTTTTCTGGTTCGTGCTGTCTGCCTTTTAGTCTCTTAATTTCTCCATGATACTTTTAGAAAAACAAAGTCTACATGTAGCAAGAATTTTGACAGGCAAGCCAGACTTTTGTTATTGCTTGGACTTGCAATAAAAAATGATTTGTAAGTGCAGGTGCTAGAATAATCTGTTATATAAAAGGCTTTAGTGAAACAGCTGAGATGCTGGTAAAGTGTTGGTAGTGTATGAAGATGGGCATCGCATGTTTAAATTGTATATTATGATTTTCCCTGCAGAGATGCTAGTGTCAGATGTTAGTTACCAGGTCTTCTCTATTTTGGTTTTAACTGTTTGACTGGGAGGGGTGGGTGGCAGTATTTTTCTGCTGCTTGCTCTCCTTGAAGTCCTCAAACTGTCTCCTTCAAATTACATTATATGCAACAGCTTCCTTTAGTGTTCAAATGCATGTTCTATGCCTCACCTTCCTTTATTCCTCTTTAGTTATAGAACTTGCAGAAAACTGTTGAAGATGGGAGGCGCAGTGAGTGCGGGAGAAGATAATGATGAATTAATTGATAACCTGAAGGAAGCACAATACATCCGGACAGAACTGGTAGAACAGGCATTCCGAGCCATTGATCGAGCAGACTACTATCTGGAGGAGTTCAAAGACAATGCCTACAAAGACTTGGCATGGAAACATGGAAATATTCATCTCTCGGCACCGTGCATTTACTCTGAGGTGATGGAAGCTTTGGATCTACAGCCAGGGCTGTCATTTTTGAATCTCGGCAGTGGCACTGGTTATCTGAGTTCCATGGTTGGACTCATCTTGGGTAAATATCTTTTCAGCCGTGTCAACCGTTTATACTGAGTTAAAGCAAAAAAAGTCTTGAAATTAGAACAGAAGCTTTCCTCATATAACAAAACAAAAAAGTATCTAGAAAACTAAAAAATGTGTTAATCAGATTGGCTAATTACTTGAGGTTCTTGCAGCCTGTATTCGGGAACTGGCTGGGGCCCACGTTTCTGTGGCGAGTTAGAGAGGCAATGATGTAGTTGCACGTGCGGCTGCAGTGGATTCCTGCAGGACTTGGCTTTGTTGCCCCTTAAGCATGTCCAGCTCAAGGCTTCACAAGTGCCACATTGTTTAAACTAGGATTGCACATGTCTGAGGAGCCTGTGACTGTAGTTGCTCTGTGCCTTGTTTGCTTTTACACTGTCCTATCTAGATCAAAATGTGTTTGAGATCTAATTTTGACTCTTACTGACATACGGATGGTAACAGAAGCTGTGTAAGAGCAATTAGGCATCAGAACTGGCTTCGTGACCACTTGTACAGTAGGCACAAAGCAAAGCATCAAAGTGCAGTTGTATAAATATTATATTGGTAATTCTGGTGCTCTGCTTACAGAAAGCTTGGCTTCTACCTTTCAAGAAGTAAATGGAATATACTACTACTGATTCAGATCTATTGTTGAGTATAAGAAATTTGTTGCATATCTGCATTTAATCATGTAATACTCTTTTCCTGATGAGAATCATTTTGTTTAGGTGATGACCAGAGTTTCAAACTGTTCAACCTAAAGAGTTTTAGTCAGTAATTGTGGTTCTTCTGGCTGCCAGGGTAGATAATGAATGACCGTAGGGTCCCTATTATCCTCCTGTGTGGGGGTCAAGAATTTTAGTTGCTGAAATGTTTGTTGTCAGGTTAGAGTTTACTTCCATCTCTGGTGACTTTTCATGAAATCATGTTAGTGGTTTTCTACTAGGTTTGTTAAGACTATTTAGAATGTCAACATGTAACTTCAGAGCTCTTGAATCCTTTTCCTCGAAAAGATATCGAGTCAGTTTTGAATAAAAAAATGTAAGCGATGAACAATGTCTGTGTCTTCCAAATTATTTTTGCAGTTAATCGAGGTATGATATTTGGTGACTGTTCCTGATTTCTTTGCTGAAGAGATTTTTAGCATATCAGCAAGGGAGTATAAAAACTATATAAAGATTGTTGAGGGATTTATTAAAACAAGCAGGCTATGGTTCTACACCTGCATGCTTTATCCCAGCTTTTTCTGTGTGGTTAGTTTCACAGCAGTAGTATCTCTTCAGTATCAATACTTCTTTACTATAAAGGAATTTCCTGCATAAGGAAGAGAAAATGATTCAAAATAGACTGCCGTACAAACAGCCTTATTTTCTGTCAGAAATGGCAGGTATAGCCTTGCACTGAACATTGTATTACTAAAATACTTGACCCTAGGCAAGCACTGATTGTCTGACACTCAAGGAGCAATCAGTCTTGTATAGGAAGTAACCAAAACTGTGTTCAGTTCTGCTGGATTTTATATGGTTGTCTGTTAGCCATTATCCTGGTGTTCTTCTAAATTTACAGGTCCTTTTGGTGTTAATCATGGTGTGGAGCTTCATTCTGATGTGATCGAATATGCGAAGCAGAAACTGGACTTCTTCATCAAAACAAGTGACAGCTTTGACAAGTAAGAATGCAGAATACCCATTAGGTTTCATTTTGTGAGTTTAGTTTTAACTGTGGCAATTCTTGCTCCCACATGGCAGCTCTAGATTCCAGAGTAATCTGAGGATTCTGGCTCCTTAGGCTTGCTGAGCTGAAGTGTGTGACCTTCTAAGCCGATGTGAATTGTGGAGGAGGGTGCTTCAGAAATTTTTGTAGTGTTTTAGTAGCAGCTCTAATGTTGCATAGCTTAAAAGAAGCTGAGAATCTTATTTATTTTAACATCTAATTGCATGTAACGCCTTGAAGCCTGCAAATAGTAATAGCTATATTTTTGATCTGAGAGTATGATTAACACAAGAATATAAACAGATTTCTGTGATAGCCTGATATGTTCTGTCTAAGACAGAAAAAGGGCGTTTTAAAATACGAAGGCATTTGATTAAGTTGATGCTAAAGCTGCTTGAGATCTGATTTATGTTCCTCCTTACAACCTCAAATCTGCTTCTGTCACAAGTAATAACTTTCTAGCAAGATAACCATTGCCAATAGTAACTTCAGCAATAAAAGTTGCTGCTGTCATATTTTTGGATCTGCCCCACAGTTCGTTCACATGAGGAAGTAAAGCGTCTCTGGCTGCCTGAAAGTCCTTCTATTGTGTGAGGAATAAAAAGTCTTTAATGCTGGAATTCAAACTGCTCAGCCTCGTGCTATTCCTGCTGTACTGGAAAGCTGCTGGGGACAGGGCTGTACTTCCTTGATATTGGTAGCAGACTGAAGGTTTTCTGCATAGAAGGTGCTTGTACATGGATGACTGGGGCTTCTGTTTACTTGGGATTTTTTTCCTCTCTGAGCCACATTGCTATTGTTTGAACAGGTATTCTAAGGAAGACTTTTTTCCTTGCTCCAGACAAGTAGTTACAGAGCAAAAAAGTCAGCTGACCTAGAATATTTGCTAAAGAAATGTTGGAAAAAAACTGAGTGAGGCTACAGTTCTAGTGCGTGAGGAGTGGATTTCCATAGCATTAATTGGGGGTTTGTATAGATGGCAGATTTCTAGACATGAATGTTCCATTGAAATTCTGTTTAAACTGGATATTGATCTTGTCTTATTTATACGCATCGTTTAAGCTGATGTGTTTCTATAAAAGCCAGTGACTTCTGCAGTAATTACACAGGTAAATTGACCAATAGCTTATTTTTTTCCATAAAATGCTTTAGATTGCCTTCAGCAAGAAGGAAATACATTAAAAACAAACTAGAGTCAATCAATCTGAGTTTCAAAAATCAATATGACTGAGAAATAGGCATTGCTGACAGAAATAGCTGCTGGGTAATATTGCTGGAATACCGTGTGTAGGAGTTGTTAGCCGAATGCTACGAATGTTTAGCACGCTTTGCAAAAGCAAAAAGCTTCAGGAAGTGTTTATGAGTAAACATGTACTATGTTGAGCTGCCTCTCTCCAGATAACAGTAGAGGAATGGATACGTGGTACAACTTTTATCAGCAACATCCTTTAAATGTAGGGCTTAATGTTTTTGTAGATTTGGAGCATATAAGAAGCATCGTAAAACTATTAGTTTTGCTTCTAAATGGAATCAGAAATGTTACAGGCAGAAATTCTGTATATGAAGGGGGAAATCATGGTTCTTCTGAAGCCAATGGCCAAACTCCCATGGGCTTCAGCAAAGCCAGTATATTTCTGAAGCATCAGGCTGTAGTTCCCCAGAACATCTGAAAGCCATTTAAAAGCTTATGAAAATGCCAAAAAACACTGGTGCAATCCTCAAAAGACTTTTACAGTTGGAAATGCAGGTTTAATACTTATATGTGGATATTATAACTGAGCCTGCATCAGATAACTAAAAATGGCTGGTCCTGAACAGTTGTATGCAAGTAAAGTATGAAGTTATACATATGTACTCTCTGGAAATTCTCATTTCAGTATTCTTGTGGTTTTGAGACTTGCAGCTGTGGTCTGTTCTGATGATCTGTAGAATACTTGGACTTGGCAGGAGAAATCTTGTGAAGCGTTTTTAAGTATTTTGCATTGTTTCATTTCTTCCAGAATCATTAAAATAATTCATGTGATAAATGATAATATTTGTGCATGATATGTCTTAACGTCTTCATTTTCAGATTTGAATTTTGTGAGCCGTCTTTTGTTACCGGCAATTGTTTAGAGATTTCTCCGGACTGTACTCAGTATGACCGTGTTTACTGTGGTGCAGGAGTACAGAAGGAACATGAAGACTACATGAAGAATCTGCTGAAAGTTGGAGGAATTCTTGTCATGCCTCTGGAGGAGAAGGTGAGGTGCCTTTCTACCAATGGCTCCCTTTCAGATAATTCAGATTCTGATCCTAACTTTGTCAGCAGCTCTTCTGCGAGGTTACCCTTCCTATGTAGCAGCACCTACTTAGTAGGCTGAAGAAAGCATAAGATGCACCAGTCTTCACTATGAGTGAAATTGAACTCTGCACATTTCATAACGTTTAATTAAGAGATTCATAGTTCTGTCAGTCTATGCCACATTCTGATCTTTTTTTTTTAATTGCAAAGTTAGTTTCATGCTGCAGAAAAATGTAAGAAGGCTTTGTTCAAATTACATAATCTGGTCTATTTACTGCAAACTGTTAAAATGTTTTTAAAAAGTTTTATGCCCATACGGGCTTATGAAAGAGCATCAAAGATGCCTATATTTGCAAATGTCAGTGGATTGCTTTTTAATAAAAGGTGGCTAACTGTCATATGTGCAGACTCAAGCTTGTCATTCAGGTTGTCTTTTTGGTGAAGAGGTGTATTGTTTTAATGGACTCGAGTGTCCAGATGTGATAGGTATGTAACCTTTTGCCTTTAGTTGGGTAATTCAGATTAGCAGACTGCAGAATATCTTCCCAGTAAGATGCTGTGAAATTAATTGGTGTAAAAAATCTGAGTTGTGGCAGAAATCCAGTGATCTGCATGATCTGCAGACCTTTTTCAAGAGCAGATGTTTATCAGTGGCTGATATATTCTCTCAGTAGTCAGACATAGCTGTTCTGGTTCAGAAGTGGTGAAGAACTGGGAGAGCAGGGTGACCCAAACTGCCATTGCCCATATACTGTTGTAATGGATGAAGTTACTTGGGGCTAATCCCTTCAGGAGTTCTGAATTTTAATAAAAGAACAATGATTCTCCTTATTTTACCTAGTTTTTTACGGATTGAAGTTTCTAGTACTTTAACCATTTGTCCAGGCAGAGGCAAGGAGTTGTTTGTTCATTTTCTGTTTAAAAATCTTGACATAGTTCACACAATGGACAATGATCTGCTTGTTTTGGTTTAGTTGACTAAGATAACACGCACTGGTCCTTCTGCCTGGGAAACCAAGAAGATTCTTGCTGTTTCTTTTGCTCCTTTGATTCAGCCTAACCATGCAGATTCGGGAAAATCGAGGCTTGTTCACTTGCGTGAGTACAAACATTCTTAAATACAGGGGTTGTTTCTGCTGCTGTGTGGTTGCTAGCTGTACACTGCTTCCTTAGGCATAAACCCCTATGAATCCTTTTCTTTTTGGAGGGTGTCTGGGGAGGCCTGGTGCAAAAATCAGAATTGCATAAGTGATTTGTTGTTAGATTGTACCTAAACTTTGTGGGATACCCGGTCACGGTTTTTGTATGTGCAGGCATCTGTTTCAACCCTGAATCACATACTGTCATGGTTCTTGGGCACCATGCCATGATGAGAGCATATTACAAGTGGAAAATGCACAGGCTGTACCTGTGGACAAACATTGCATCTACCCAGTGGCATTCATTACCCAGCTATCTAGAATTTTCCTGAACCTGAAACGCTTTAAGGACCTAAGCTATGCGATTTTTGGTTAGCTGTTTCAAGTGCAGGTTGTACCCAGTGGCCTCAATCTTTAGATTACGATTTCGGTGTAGAGAGTCCTCTTAAGAACACATGAAGACAGAGATGCTTCCGTAAAGAGATTAGTTGGGCTTTGTTCTTATTCTGGAAAGGTGTCTGTGCATGACAAAAAGCAGCTCAGCAGTCTGTACAGTGCTATGAAGTCCACTAAGTACACATTTGAGTATATTTTTTTATGGTGTCTGCTGTAGTGAGGCCTGCAGGTATTACATGTTACTCTTCCCAGCTCCTTTGTTCAAATCAGAAGAATACTTAGTCTTCAGTAGAAGAAACTTTGTTTTGGTTTTAATTCATCTTAGTTTATGGATGTGTGTGCATCAGTGTGTCGTCTTCTTTGCTGTATGAGGTGTTACATTGTGCATTTGTGTACTGGCAGAGTGCAGAAGATAGAACAGTCTTCCAAGCCCTTTATGTGTGAGGTATTTTTTTAATACAGTAACTTATTGTATGCTTCTAATTACTTTTACCACATGGTTTCCAGCCAGTCTTCACCCACTAAGTGGCAGCAGTTTTTGAAGAGCATAAGTGTTGCTCATGTTTTATAAATGGAGAACTTGGCAAAGCTGAAGTTTTTTCCTAATAGGAAAGTCGTTGTATGAAAGAGTTAAATAGACTTCAGGTCTGCTTATCTACAATGGGAACATATTCTCCATCTATGCCATTAAACAGTCAGTTTCAGTGACTAAGTCTACAGTCTTATCTTGTGTATCTTAAAATAATTGTGGGGACTTGACATCAAAATATGAAACTCTTCTTTCATCCCATTCTCTTTCTTCAGTTAATGGGAGAAATGTATAATTAAATTTTGTTTGGGAAGTTACAGTGCAGTTTATCAGAACTGACAGGAATTGAATAGAGCTGTTTTTGTAATCACAGCAGGGAATTCAAGTGGCCTGATTTAACTTGAGTGAATGTAACTTTTCTGTGAGTACTCTTGGGGTGTTTTTCTTCCTCAGTATCTTTTCATGGTTTTCATTTTGTTTTAGCCCCAGTGGCTGTTCGCAGCCTCCAGGATCTGGCTCGCATAGCCATCAGAGGAACCATTAAAAAAATAATACATCAAGAAACGATGAGCAAAAATGGAAATGGGTTGAAGAACCCCCCAAGGTTTAAACGAAGACGTGTGCGTCGCCGTCGCATGGAAACTATTGTTTTCTTGGACAAAGAGGTCTTCGCTAGTCGTATCTCCAACCCATCGGATGATAACAACAACTGTGAGGAGTTCGAGGATGAGAGACGAGAAGAGGAAGAAACTAAACCCTCTGAACTAAAGCCAGATCCCCCTGTAAACTTTCTGAGAGAAAAGGTCTTAAGTCTGCCTTTGCCTGATCCCTTGAAATATTACCTGCTTTATTATAGAGAAAAGTAATTTCCTTCTCCTAGAAAGTGGGAAGTAGACAGAAAATAAAGTACTACTTAGGGCTTGACAAATGTATACCACTTGCTTGCCTGCTAATATGACCACACAAGGCAGTAGGCTGGCTGGGGAATGTGGCTGCTGTATACCTAAACATTATAGCTTTTTTTAAGTTTCTTTCTCCTCAGTTGTGTGCTATAGTTTTATCCTACAGCAGGGTTTCCTTAGGAAGCAAGTTGGTGAAATGCTCGGCTGCTTACAGAAAGGAGGATTTAATTCCCTGAAACTAACTGCACAGAGATATTTTGAAATCTCGTGGCTGCTCTACCAAATTGCAGTTTTAAAATATTCTTAAGCAGCTCCCCAAAGACCTTTGTCCGTGCTCTCTCCCACTAAACCTGCCATGGGTCTATATTGGTGTGTGTTTAATGGAAAATGAAGATTATTAGTAAAAACTGACCTGGCAAATCTTGTTTCTTCCAGAAATCTGAAAAAGCACAACTTTTACAGACATGAAAGAAAAGTTTTTGGCGTTAACCCTTGAGGCATCCAGGTTTTGAATGAATGCAGAAGGAAAGCATCAGCTCCCCTTTGGTTGGTCTCAGTTTTGCTTATAAACTATATATTTTTAGTAAAAGGTAGAAATGTCTTACAAAGCATTGGTTTTCTTCATGGGAAACATCTATTTTAGAGAAATACAACCTAATATGAGATGTGGGGTTTTTTGGTTTTTTTTTAATGGAACGTAAGGCCAGGGCTGCGAAGCTGCTTAGCTGGCTTTGGCAGGATGCTAGGGTAGTCGCATTTGTGACTTGTCTCTGGAAATGTTTACGGAGTAATTCTGAATGGAGGAGAGGGCAGACAAGGAGATGTGTAGCAGTGAGTTTGTGAGAACTGACTGTGAAAGCAATATCTGCAGATTTTTCTGTTGTGTGAGATAGTGTGTATCTGTTCGAAGTGGAGTGCAGAGAGCTAGCCTGGACAGAGTGGCTTGTATTGTGGGAAATCAGCCAAACTTAGTTTCGTACAGGGTATATAGAAATTGGAAACAGTCTGGGAAGCCAAATTCAGTGGTCGTGCTACTGATGTAGTTCTTGGGTGTTGCTCTCTGGGCCTCTGCTGTAGTAAGGCGACTAGAACATAACTTGGGTACACCTAGCCCCCAAACAGTAGGTGGAATGAGGTCTTGGTAGTTCATTTTATGCCTGCAGTAGTTAAGTGGATGCTCTAACTGGTTTATATAGAAAGACTTTGCACTCTGCGTTTTTGTGGATGTGAATTCTAATCTTTATTCCCCAGTCTTCCTGTAATGGTGATGGAAAGAGACTTCATGTTTGGAAGGGTGAGTTTACTTTGTTCAGCCTGTCTGAAAAATTTATCTAAACTATCAGAGGCTGGAAAGAAACCCTTGAACCTGTGTTATATGGAGTACCCCTAAAGCTGGAAGAAGACAAAATCCTCTCAGTAGTAGTGCAGCTGTGTTAAGAAAGTATTGCCCCATCAGAAGCACTTATGTTGGTATCATTTTGATTTTTTTTATGCTGTCTTGATTTCTGAAGAAGAATGAATGAAGACTGTCTTGCCAAAAACATGCTGCGTATTCAGTTAATGGCATTGAGCTGCACAGCTTGCATTAATGATAAATAGTGTTTTAAAGTTCTGGCACAGCTTTGAAACTAAACGGATAACTCCTGTACATCTAAGCCCGAGGTGGAGAATTCTTCCTTGCTGAATAGGCTTTTTGTGTATCTTTGAGAACATTATCTGATAATACACAGTGTCATGTGGCTAGTGTCCTATAATAGGAAATAGTCATAGGCCATATCTTGCCTGTGGTTTCTTAATTCTCCGCTTCTGGTCTAGATGGAAGCCCCAAGCTATCCTCCTCCCTTAGATTTCCGTTTCTGCATTTTAAATGGGGCAGTTTTGTAGCCACTGAGCTGATGATTTTCTGTAAATTTACAAGTAGCCATTTTATAACTTTAGCAACTACAATGAATTTCTTTTTCTACAGATGAATATCCTGAATATGGTGGTAAATGGAGGCCTAATAGATTCTATATGTAATGTTTCTTTGTGCTTCCCCAAAGGCTGTTATTTCTAGATTTCTTAGCCATTTCTGCTTAATAGCTGTCATGCTAGGAATGTGCCTTTCTATAATATGGCACAATTTACATGCCCCTGCATAGTATGGGGTGCCTCCCACATTAGCCTATCAGGTCATCCTTTAGTTTATTAATTGCAAAACTTTCTACGGATGTCATAAAGAAGTTACTTTAAAAATTAAAGTTGAGGCTTATATGAATAAACCTCACTGAGATTCTATTAAAACTGACTTAGTTAAGGGAGAGTGTCTTTCATTTAGCCCTGTTCAATTCTTCCCTCCCTCTTCCCTCTCCCCATAATTATAAAAGATATTTTATCAGATTTTTTCACCAGATCTGCCTTTTTTATTACATTTGCTAGATTTTTGTAGCATTCTATAAACTGCATAAAATACTGCTATTTTTCCTGGATAAGGTTGAATAAATATATATACAGGCAATTTATGTTCTAGGTTGTCAGATTGTCCCCTTGTCCAAAAAAACCCCCCCACAGATCCAAACAAACCCATAGTAGAAATTTTATGTGTAATATAACTGTGAAATAGTATTGCTTATAGCCTGTAAATGAAGGGGAACTGTAAATACATTTTCCCTGTGCACAAGCACTTGCACTGTAGTTTTGTATGCATTTTTAGTAGAGTAATTGTAGCATAATTGTTTTTGTATAGTCTGTCTGTAAGCTCTCTAGGAATTTTACCTGCTTTTACTGTTTCTTTTTGTATTCTAATAGTCTTCATTTTAATTGTATGTGACTCCATTCTAGGTTTCGATAGTGCAGTAAATGTGCAAAAAGAAACAAACTTCAAAACTGCTTTAATCATCAGTGTGTAAGTTGAAAAATCTATGTATAGAAATTATAGTAAAATTGGCTTGAGGCATGCGAAAATGTTATGCAATTTAAAAACTTTATTAAGTGTTTCTGTATCAATAAATTCAGTAAAGACTTTTTAGCCTTCTTAACATGGCTTTGCATCATGTTGTGATTAGAGTGCTTTGTAGATAAGTACTTATTTCCATAATTGAAGGTTAAGACACTAGAAAAAGCATTTAATAATATAATACAGGTGCATAGTTGTAGATGAACTCCTCAGAATATAATCTTTTAAAAAAACAAATGGGAAAAAACCCCCAAACCTGCTGAGTTGATGATTTCCAAACCTTTATGTAATGGAATTGTGCAAGATGTATCTTGGAATTAGTGCACACGGCACTCATCTAGGTTGAATATATCAGAAAACTTAGAGTGAATTCACTTGGCTGTTAGACAGTAGAGATATCAAGAGGTCATTTAGTCCACTTCTCTTCTTCAAGGCCAGATCATCTAAACCAAACATGACGGGAGATTGTTTAATCCATTTTGAATTACCACTATTTCTGCAACTCTCCTTATGTCTCTAGTGGTCTATTTCAGTGCTTAATTAATGCAGATTTTAAGAACTGATACTCAGTACTTCCCTTTCACTAGTACTGAGAATAACTTCATTTTGGCTTCAGCTGTAACAGAGAAGTAACCATAATAGCAAATATAACTATTGCTAATTAAGGACATCTGTTAACCTTTCATCCATAGGACAGTTATCTGTAGACTGTATTTCTTCCTGTCATCTGCGTGTATGATAGGTATCCTTTTACCAACTATTAAGTAAGACTAGTGTAGTATTTATGCTTTCTGTCTTCATACAATGCTTGCTAGAAAAAAATTCCTTTTCTGCTTTGGAAAGCTATGAACATGTTATACCAATGTTATCAAGTAAACGAAATATGTAAGACAGGTGATGTTTATGTTCACTTCAAAGCGCTTTATTTCTGAGGGTTTTATAATGTGTATAGCTTAAATGCAATCCACATCTGTTTGACTTGAAGCCAAGATGGGAGAGCTGAATAGGTGTTGGAGGAAACTGTTAACTCAAATGCGTTGAACTTGCTCTTTTGCTAAGAAAAGCTATCGAGTAAAATGTACGATGTCACAGTTCCCTGGGAGGTAATGATGAACTCTTCAGAGGACGTACTCAGTGAAATCCTTCCACTGGGGCAAAGTGCTATTTAAAAATAAAACAAAGGAGGGTAAAAGGAGGAGAAAACCCTTCATATTCTACCAATGTCCGAAAGCCTTTCTGGAAGAGACCAAAAGTGTTTAAACATAGGACGCAAGTATTCACTTTCATTCCTGTCACTTAGCAGCTAACTTTTTGCTCCTGTTTAGAGCTGCATGCTTATTTTTAAACAATTCATCATGTTGATGGAAAGTAAGATAAATTAATGCAGGTGGAAAGGAACTGTGATTGCTTGTGCTTTATAACATCTCACAAACATCCTATTTGTCAAGTAGTGGAGATAAGCGAGGTGGAAAAGATGCATTTCAACTAAGCGAAGATATGCTTCTAAGTAAATATATAGGCTGCAGAACCTGGGGGGTTTTTTGTACTCATATTATTCCCTGTGGTGTGGCTGCTGTTAAATCTGCTGACTTCGCTAATGATCCAGATCCCAGAAAATAGTAAGTAGATAACTATCAATCCTTCCAGAATCTACCACCAACTGCACAACCAGGCCCTAAATTGAGGTTCCAGAGAAAGTATATGTAGAAACATGACTGATATCTTATCCAGCTTTCCTGTTAACAAAACAAATCTTGAAGGGAATGCTTTTTTGCTGATGGCTGGTTTAGAGCTCAGTTTTTATGCACCAATGTATAATGGGGGCGGAGGGAAGGAGTGTTGTGTTTGTAAACTGGCTAGATGTGCCATGGAAGGTGTTGACAAATTTCCTAAATGCTAAAGCATGGTTTGAAGAGGATGTTTTTGGTTTGTCTTCATAGAATTTTTCCATATAGAGGTGCTCGTAGGAAGTTATGTTACTCTGTCTTCAGAGTTCAGTGTGCTTTGGAAAGAGTTGATATGGGGAACAGTCGGACTGGAAAAATATATACCATCAAAGTCTGTATGACTTAAGTCAAAATCTGCATTGTCTTTTTTTTTTAATGCAGATAGAGGAGTGAACTGCACTTAACTTCTCAAATTAGAATGAAAAGTGGTCACTTACCTGGAGCAATCTGCTCTGAGCTGCCACTAGTTTGTTATATAAAGGCTGAAGTGGATACTTCAGCCTTTTACAATTTGTAGTCATAAGGTGGGGTGGGTGGCCACTAGAGGACACTGTGCTCACAACCAAGAGTTGTGTCTGCAGAGGGAGGATGGAGGAGCTCCAACAAACCTGCACTGGTGCTGCTTTGAAAGCTAGGCAAACGGACAAGCGATTGCTTGAGGGTAAGATACAAAAAGCGTGCTCTATAATGTGACCTTTTTCTGGCTAGAAAAGGATTGCTTTTACCATCAATGACATGGCTGCCACTCAAGGGTTTGTAAGTGATTGGGTGCAAGACATCAGCTACTGTATAATGATCGTTTGCCCAATGTTTTGCATGTCACCAAAATCTAAATATCTGGCAGACTTCTGGGTGAGGATGAGGAGAGAGATAAATCTTAGATAATATACTCCAGAATATATTAATAAGCCTTGATTTACAAGTTTAAGAGTGGGAAACTGGCAAAAGTAACCACTTAAAAGGCAAAAAAGCCCCAACCGTCTCCTCCTGATGCTTAAATAACCAGCCGAGGGGAAAGAGAACAGCAAAAGCAAGAAAAGATGAAAGGTAAATGTTCCAGTAATTCATTCTGGTATTTGTAGGAATGTTACATTCAAATCAACTTGCTGTTGAGAAAGTATCTTGTGACTGGAACTCCTCAGTTTATTTCCTAGGATCTCTGTATTTTGGAGGTTTAAATGTTACTCTGGCTAATTACTGTTTTGTCACATTAATTGTCTTACAGTTTACAATATAGAGCAATTGCAGGTTCAGAGGAAGCTTTGGGTTGATTCTCCAGGTAGCGAGGAATGATAATGATAAAAGATGATCAACTGGAAACATATCTTCCCTTTTGTATCTCAATTTTTTGTTGCCCAGTGGAAGAAGAGATTGAGGTCTGCATTTCCTACATGAACTACTGCATTTCAAACTCAGTTTCATTGTTTGTTTCCCTCTTAACCCCTCAACTGCCTTTAATTTCTCCAAAATCCCAGTTGGTTTTAAATATGACATCCTTGTAGAAAAAAACTGGATTATCTGAAAGGTCTTTGAAATGAATTAGCTTCTACTCTCTTTGCATTCTGTCAATGCCTACAGTCAGTTTTTTGTCTTATTTATCTGCAGGTTGTTTATCTCTGTTTAGCCATCTCCCTTTTAAATTCACTTATCTGTAGCACTCGGAGTTTTCATCTGTGGTTGGAAACTTTGCCAGATGTTATGCGTACATGTAATAGAAGCAGTCTCTGTCCTAAAAGTCTTAGCATCTAATACATTTGACAGAGGCTCTTAGATGGGATGCTGTCCTTAGTGTGCGAGGAGTGTGCTAAAGTAAAGTAAAAATGTTGACATTCCCAAAATCGCACAGAAATTTGTACCCAGGCCTTCTGAGTCCCAACGCAGCACTGTGAGCACAGGTACGTTCTGTAGGCTTTTAGATAAATGTGGCCAAGGAGAAGGTGAAGAGTTAATTTGCTGTTCAGAGTAACAAACAAGGCAAGAATAAGTCAAAATTAAGCATTTGTACTTAAACACCACAATTAAAGGGGGCAGGGAACAGTCTAGTCTTCAATGATGTACATAATGGCAGAGAGGGTGGGCGGTTGGACTGTCAAACTGCCTTAATTTAATTGCAAACACATGCTGATGAGTCCCCTCCTCCTCCTGGACCTCAGGGCTGGGAAACTTTTTTTTTTTGTGTCAGCTCCCTGCAGTTCAGAATTGAGGAAAATACACTCCAGCAAACACCATGCTGATCAAACCTTCAGCTCTTCGAGGCTTTTTGTGTTTTCTCCTCTTGCCTAGTTTCTCCTGTTCCTGTCCTAGTCGCTGCTTGTGCTTCAGGACTACAGTAAGATGCATGCATCTGATGTTGGAAACCATCCCTGATATCCCACCCCAGACAAACATACTGTGAGTAGCCATTTCATTTTACTATCTTTCTCACCTGGTTGGTCTTTAGGAAAAGGAAAGAAAAACGCAAGGCAAAAGGCATGCCTTTAAATCCTTTTTCTTTTTCCTGCAAATTTTCTGTGTTGCAGATTGTTTCATGTTTTTAGAGCATAAAACAAAAACTGCTTCTTTTGGCATCAGTTAATTGTTAACAGGGCAATCAAGGAAATGAAGAATAGGAATGATGCCAGTGCAATCACTAGAAGACAGTTTTGGAGAATCAGAGATCACAAATGTTAAACTGTGCTTGTAGAAAGGTACACAGTTTTCATTTGAGAAAGCTTTGAATGCAGATATGAGAGAGAGAGAGAGAGGGGAAATAAAGTAGTTCGAGCTTTTGTCTCTACAGAGAAAAAGTACTTTTTAAGAAATACAACCTCATTTCTTTCCTGGAGTATAGGTTCTGAACTACACAAGCCAAACTTAAAGCTTATTTGGAATGCAAAAGTTATGACAGCTCACAGATTTTATTTTTTAAGAAATAAAATACTGGTTGGGCTGACTGCCTTTTGGAGAGGGAACTGCTGTCTGAGTCCCTTGAATAGAAAAGGTGCAAGAAAAGGCATGTACAATTTGGAGACTCCTAAGCAGTTTTTACTGATAGACTCAGAAGAGCACTTTCCTATGGTTCTGTAGTAGTCAATTCTAAACTTAGAGGTGGCTTTAAGATGCAGTGACATGTGACAAAATACTTCTCTCTGTGTTACTCTTATCTGATCCCTTTATTTGGAAGACCTTTTTTGTAGATAGTAGGAAAAAATTGTCAGATAATTATCATCATGCTCATCTTGCTTAAATGAATGCTGATTGTAAAACTTGTTCAACACCAGTGGGCTGAGAAGCCTTTCCCTGTGCCTGTAACAGACTAAATTTGGTCTCAGAGTATCTATACTAGCATTTCTCCTATAAACATCTCTCTAATAGTACTTGTGCAACTTCTCTGCTGGCAGCCTAAGGAACATGTTGTGACCAGGATGCTGGAATCTAATTGCTGCCATTCAGATGGGTTTTGGTGGATGGAACACACAGAGGTTCTAGCACACAAGAAAATATCTACACTTGCTACTGGTAAAGTTATGCTGGTGGAGAAACTGATTGCAGCTGGGCTGCTTGGGACCTCCCCTGACATGGGATTGATCAGAATCCGGGCTTGCTTTCTCTCTAGGCTAGCAGTAGGATGGTTATTGTACAGTGTGAAACTGGGCTGTACTGTATGGGTTGTTGCAAAATATGTAGGTAATAGTTATCGGTCCTATGCTTTCAGGACCAAAACTTTCCGAGTCTGTCCAAATTGTCACCAAGCGTTTTTTCCCTTATAGGTTCAAATAGTAATGGGTTTTAAATACTTTTGCTCTGTTTGATTCTAACAGAGTAGTTTGTTTCTTCTTGTTTCAACATGGGTTTTATTGGGGAAAAGTGCTTGTTTTGCCAGCTGAATGAATACATTTCTGAGCTCTAAGAGCTTAATTTCTATCTTTATTCAAAACAAGACAGCGTTTACTTTTTCACAGAATAGCCTGAGTGTGTTTCCTGAACAGATTAGAGAGGAAGGGGCATTTACTGTGGTCACTCTTTTCCTCTGTTGGAATGGTGGGTTTTTTTAAATGCCCTCAGACAACAACACACTTCATTCTTTTTATGCTTTAGGTAACAAAATGTGACTGTGATCCATGGCTTGTCCTCCTACCTTTGGTAAAATTCCAGGTAGTATCTTGTTGCAATTTAGGAAGCGTTGAGTTGTCTGTGAGACTCGGTCTAGACAAGGGGCCAGATTTTCAGGTACAATGTATGCAATCACTGGTTCCCTCTCCTTGGCTCTGTCAAGCCACCTAGCTAGTTTGCATGCAGGCTACTTGTAAATGTTTTGCATGCTTAACCATTAGGAAAGCTGACTTATTTAGTTTAACATGACAGGCACAGACTTCAGTGGGAAACGGGGGTTTTGAACATTAAATGGGATTATGCTGGTAAAGGTGTGAGATGTAGAAGTAGTAAAACTCCAAAATGAGATGACTTTCTTTATAGACGGACATTTTTGCAGGAGATGTGTGTCTGGTTTGTTCTCTTCTAATACTGTCTGCATAATTAAAAGCAAAACCCATACTGATAAACAATGTTCCCCATAAATACAGAGTAATATGAGCCTGTTAAATATTTTTTGTTGGCAGATCATGTGCCTTTGTATGGTGTGTGGCAAGCAAAAATGCTGACTTTCTGGCTATCTTGAGGATCTAATGTACATAAATACACTTGCCAGCCAGCATCCCCTTGTATCTGTTATAAATAGTGTTTGAATAATTAAACTTTTTTTTTTTAATTGTGAAAGATCAAAGAATGCTTCTTAACCAAGCCCCTGACTACTCCAACTTTTTGGTATGTTAATCTTTCTCTTGGGACGAGAACTGTTGTGTCAGTGTGAGCATTCAGAATTATAGCAAGAACAGTCAGATCATGGAGTTATTCTGAGTAGAAAATGTGGAATTATGATATTTGCACACTTGTCATGGGGTATGAACAGGACCAAGTCTGTGGCTCTAGATACAAATGCTGATTTGAGGCTTCAGCTCTGTTGCCTGGCAGAACAGCTGCAGTTCCCAGATGAGGTTTGCTTTGATATTGGGAGTTTGGGACTTTCTGACCTCCGTGACTGTGCCACCCTCTCTCTAACAATCCTTGAAGAAGAGTGGCAAAGTTTTGCAGCAGGCACGCACTGTGCTTCGGCAAGCCCTGTTGGCAGATGGCCCCCTCGGGGCTGTAGCCAGCTGGCCTAACTTCGAGCAGCCCGTAGCCTTCTCTGAATGATGCTGGGATTGGCATGGACCCAGCTCCAGGATTGATGAGCTGTTATTGGCTCCTCTTTGGTTCCCATTTCCCTCCTCCCTTCCCTAAGCCCAGCTGGGTGCAGCTGAGGATCTGGCCCAGTGTTTGGTTTTAGCAATAGACTATTTATCTTTGGTAATGAAGTCTGTTCGTTTTATCCTGAGTAGAGAACAGGATGGCAATAATGGCTACATGTGTACAGATAAGTAAGCTATAAAAATTCATGGTGTATAACTGCAAATGTATTTTGGCTGCTGTCTGTTCAACTGGAACATGATTATCCAGATGTGATCTGCTGGTTACTGCTGGGATTCAAGCAGTTCTCGTAGCCAGCAGCCCAAAGGAGGGAACAGCTGTGAAACATACACTCAGAAAATTTCAATAGGTCTTTAACCTTCTAAGTCATTTGTTCTACAGTCTGACATTTAAAACAATAAACTCTGAAACGTGGGCATGAGTAGAAGAAATCCATGGAAAGAAGTTGCCCTCTGGCTGGCAGCTAATGGATTCCAATCCAATTATCCATGGGTTATTCTTTTTTTTTTTTTTTTTTTTTTTGCATTATGCATAACACATAATGAATGAGTACTTCCTGAGAAACATCGCTCAGGGCACAAGCAAAGATGGCACAGTATCTGGGATCTGAACACATTGCTGGCATGAACTGAAGGTGACCCAGTTGTTCATAGACCTGGTTGCTAATTGGGCAGTGTAGGCGTCTCCAGTTTGACACTTTTGTTTCCCTCCATCATTGCGTGGCACTGTGTGTTGACTGGCCACTCGGTTCTTCCCCACAGGTTGCTACGCTGCAGTAGGGAAGTCTGGTAGGACAGTATGTAGCTGCTCTTGGCGTATCCTAAGGATCATAGTTTGGAGAAGGAACCTTACACGTTTGTGGGGAGGGAGATTTGCTGAGCAAATGAGTTCTTGGAAATGCTGCTCCCGTTGTGGTCTCTGTCGTGTGCTTTTGGACTTTCGGGTAAAGAATGGATTAGTCATTTCCTCTATGTGTGTGATAGTCTTATATGTAGTCATTAAACTTACACCCACACGTTCTGGATGTGCCAGGTGTGATCTCTTTCTGGCCTCTGTTACTAGAGTATCTAACTAATCCTCATGAAACCTTTTAGAGGTGGCCAAAGTCTTTTTGTATGTCCTGTTTATAAAGTCTCTTCATCAGAAGGAAAATGGAGAGGGAAGATATTCAAAACATTTTTGGTTTCATTTGTAAAAACATTCCAGTGTCTTTTGATGAAAATAACTACAATCTCAAGAGTTAAGATATCTCAACTGTTCTTTGAAGGCAGGATTTCTAAACTGTAGCGTCCCATCATCTGGTTCCAGCTTGAGTATTTGCATTCTCACTGACTACCTTTGCCTCACCACATCCCTCTTCCCCTAGCTGTACCAGATCTTTTGCTGAAGGACAAAATTGCTCTGTTCTTTAATGCAGCTTCCTCAAAGTGGGGTAGAGTAGTGGATTGGAGAAGCCAATAATTTTTTGGTGAAAGAATGGCTTTGTATTCTGGGTAAAGACTTCATTGGTGGTCTTAAGGCAGACAAACAAAAATGTGACAGTCATGCTACAAGAGAATCAGTATTAAAGGATGCCACAGCAGTTGACTTTAGCTGGCAAAGTGTGACTGCTTTTTGGATTCCCTGAAGAAGATAGATGTATCTTTATGCTCCGAAACTTCCTTTTACTGCCTCTGGATCAGTGTCAGAATACAGCTCAGGAGGAACAAAAGTTTTGTTGATTTGTTGTGAGCAATATCTTGAATAAGCATTAGGAAATATACATTAGGTTAAAAGAGTCCTGCTCCTCGCTGACATGAATACCCAAGAATAGACTTAGCTGATTTGATTAGGATCAGACTCTAATCTCCATAAGGGCTGTTAATACATAATAGCTCAAATTGTCTGGGATTGTCCAGGTCAACAGTTTGCTGTCTAATCTCCCTACCTGAGTATGTATCCAGGACCAAAACTATATTTTGGAGACATTCCTTGCTCCTGCTTTTACTGGCAAGAGCTAAAAGAGAAGCTCTGTGGCAGGTGACAGGGTCAGGCTGTGAAGCGTAATGTTAACAGTGCTAAACACGGGGGGTCTTCCCTGAGATGAATTTAGGAGTGCTCTGTCATGCTTTGCAGCAGCTACTCACCTGGAACACTCTCAGACATTTCGCATGGTCTGATATCCTCCAAACCATGCCACCTAAAACATTGAACGAAAAAAAAGGAATTGGGTTCTCGATAACTGAGCTTCCAGGAGAATTATGGGGAGTGGGTCACTGCCTGGGGTGCCCACCACTCAGAACCACTCATTTTTGTTTAAAATGGTCCTGCACAGACACCCACAGCTGGACATACACCGTGACTGCACACCAGCATGTGTACACAGAGCAAGGGGGAGCAAAAGGGCTTGGTACCCTGACAGCTGAATCCCTGTCACGTTCTTGTTCCACTTGGCACAGTGGGCACCAAGCCCTTCTGAAAACCTGACCTCTGTTTGTGGGCACTGAAATCTTAAAAATCTGACTTTAGGAGTGCCTGTGGTAATTTCTTAATTAAAATCTAGTATGCCTGTGCCTCTAACTTTAAAAAGTACGCAGTATGACAGTACAAGAGAACAGCAGCCTGTTCTGCAGCACAAGAGTCCCTGCATTTGCTTTCTCTTGTGTTTCATCCTTGATCTTACTATCTGGTTTAACTGTATTTCGAAGCTGAACATATTTTCTTCTCACTCCTCCAACAGCCAAATCTTGATGTTTTGAACTGATAAACCCCCAAAATAGCAAGCGCTTGGAAGAAAACCGCAGCCCTCAGTCTCCCTGTGGTCTCCTCATCTGTCTAGCAGAGATGACACAGCTCAGCTGTCCATGTAGGGATTCAGAGATGAAGACTGTCATTTATTAAAGGCATTTGGGGACTTGTGTATGAGATGGACATTCCTAAGCTGGGAAGCTGATGACAACGGGTCTGGAAGACTTCATTTCCATCTCAGCAAGACTGTTTTGCCTTCCTGCCAGGACTATAGCTGTTTGGCAGGATGGGGGAACCTGCAGAGCTGATTCTGACGTTCTGCGGATAAGTGAAGGAAAAGAGCATCTTCTGACAAGTGTGCTGGCTGTTCTTATAAATGGGATACTTGAATTTAAAGTTATGTTTAGGATATTTTTCACTCCCTCCTTTCCCAAGGAGACATTGGAAGGAACCTCAATGTCCTAAGCACTTATCCCTGTTCGTAAAACAACCTTTACTCTCTATGTCGTTGTTCATAACGATTGGGTGTCTGCCACTTACTCAGCTAGTTCTGGGTTAAATGGTCCGGAACTACTAGCATCTTTTCTGCACATATTCTGAACATAAAAGATGCTTCAATAAAACAAACTCAGTAGTTTCCATGGAACTGCAGTAAAATGTGGCTTGTAGCTGATTATCTGCTTAGGTAACATGATGATATATAATGTAAAAGCATAAATAGATTAAACAGAAATGGAAATTTCTTATAAAAGCCATTTATTGCTTTGCATGCTAACCACTATCAATTATTCAACACAGTGATCTGAGGAACAATTGTTCTGTTAGAAGCTGAGAGGATGAGAAAGATTGGAGTGTCATTCCCCTGGAAAAATCTATTCCCCTAGCCATTTGCAATTCTGTCACTCTTTGTAAGTCTCCCGGATGAGGTTCAGCATGCCCTGAAAAGGTGAGGTATTTCAATAGCAGATACTAGCTTATCCGCATATTTCAACCCAGTTTCCTGTCTGGTCTGTGGTGCTTGGGCATGAGGATTTGGTGAGATTTTCTTCTGAGCCACTCAAAGTGGTATTGTCCAGAGGGATCAGTATTGAATAACACCGGACAGCTGCTGTCCCAGGCCTCTGAGTGCTCTAACACTGCACTGGGGATGTGAAGGCAGACAAGGATCTGGGATCCTTTAGCAGTAGATATCCCCTTTGTTCCTTGCAGAAAGGTGCCTTGTAATCCCAGACTGTCGGCCTCGAAAACATGGAGGAGAGTTAAATCACAAGGGATTATTATTATTTTTTTCTATTTTGCAAATTCAAAGGCAGGAATGAGGGAGTCCAGCTGCTCGTATACAAAGCAGCTGGAACTGGCTGGCACAGGAGAAGCTGTGTGGTGGTTCCCAGTGAAAAGCACACTTGTTAGTTAAAAGAAATGTAAAGTTTTCAATGTGAGCACCCTGGGAACAGGGAGAAACAAGTATTCCTGTGTAAGAAGGGACAAACTCTGAAGGGGATGCTCTCAGTCAAACGTGCACTGGGCAGGAATTTCCCAGTGCAGTCCTACGTTGCGTTTCTTCACCAGTTAAGCCTCAGGCTAAGGCAAGGTCGGGAGGAAAAGTCTACTGATGAGCCAAAGTCAGTTTTTATATGCATTGGTAGGGATGAAGATGCAAGTTCCTCTCAGACTCCTTGGGAATTCTCTGCTATGCAGAGACACCCACGCTGGTTTGTTTACTGCTCTCTTGGATACAGGGAGCTAAATAGACTCAAGGAGTCGTCTAGCCCATCCTTCTGCCTTCAGGGCAGGATCAACACTACGGAAACTCTATGCAGCTGATGTCTGCCTCACCTGCAGTCTGTGTTTCATTAACTTTGCTGTTTAAGATATTTTTTTAAAAATTGAATCTTTCTTTCTGTAGTTTTAGCTGATGCCTATTTGCCCTTTTCTGATTGTAATACTGTTCTGAGATGGTGATTGTGTCTTCTCCCCTCCTCTCAGTGCTTTTCTGTAAGATAAGCCATCTCAGATCGTTCTCACTGCTTTCCTCTGGATTCTCTTCAGTTAATTCCCATCTTTCCTGAAATGAAGTGCTCAGAATAAATACACACAGTTTCAGTTCCCTTGCTTGTCTGTAGGGATGCTATTGCTGTTATGCTATGGCGAGCAAACCAAGGGTGAGCTTTTCGGAGGAGTGCAAGACAGCTGAGTTTGGTATTTTGGGACCATGTACTTCTCATCGGCAGGAACATTATGGATAGATTGTGCAGCCAAGCTACAGTCGTGAGACCTCTGCTAGTGACATACAGTCATTCTCGCCAGACTGCAGCCCAGGTTTGCTTCGTTGCTCTCACGTTGAAGGAACCCACAGGCTGGGAGGTCAGACTTGCTTAGGGAGCTGGAGACCAGAGGCAGACTTCCACAGCACTGTTTCTGTGGAGTTGTTTTCGGTACGTGACCAATAGTGAAAAAAGGCTCCTAAGGGTAGAGGAGCTTGTATTTCACTTTGCTGGATTTTTAGAAGTGTTTTCAGTCACCCGTTGTTCTGGGTCTTACTTTTTGTTTCAGCTGTGGAAGCTGAGCTCTGCTGTGTGAATATTGAGGTGTGAAGGATTGCAGTTGTCTTTGTTCGCTAGAATGGTCTGATTTTTTTTTTTTCCACCTGCAATTTGTGACCCAAAGTGGTGTTTTACACTTCACTGCCTGCTTCCCGCTGCCTTTCATGAGCGTCAGCAGCCTCAGCCTTGACCTGTGTGTATTTCTCCCATTTGTTGGTTAGGTTTCCTATTACCTGTAGCCAGCTGCCTGGACTAATTACACAGTTCTTTACAGCCCCCTGGGGGGATGCAGAGTTTGTGCCTCTGTGTTACAGTGTATAAATCAAGTTTGCATTTCTTCACCTCTTCTCATGGTCTAGTCTTTCCTCATTTCGTTTAATGAGGCCATGGAGAATAGTCAGTGAATTGTGCTATCACCTTTGCCAATACTTAATTGTATTTGGCTTCATGGAGTCAGCCGTTGCCTTGAAAAATCTGTACCTATATCATCAAATTCACACCATCAGGGAGGAGGGATATGTAAAATCACCCTCAAACAAAGAAGAGTAAGGAACATATATTTGGAATGAAAAACAAACACAACAGGAAATGTCAGGGGTAAAGCTACTGTTAAAAATTGCAGTTGCAGAGTGTGATCTTTTGGGATTGCAGAGTTTGCAATAGAAGAATGTTTCACATAATTTGTGATTTAAACCCCTTTTTTTAGGAAATATTGAAGCTGTATTCTTTCCTGCCTTCTAACTCTTCACCATGCAGTACTTAAAACTAACAAAGGGAAGAGACTTCTCTCTAAATGACTCTTACCATTCCTTTTTTCCAACTCTGAGAAATAACAGAAACAGAAAAAACACAAGAGAAAAGAGAACTTTGTCATGTATTTTATTGTATTCAGTGATAAAAAGGGGGTAATGAGGCAGAGACTGAATATTTCAATTTAATCTGAGTTAAATAAAAATGAGGTATTTTCTGTCTAAAAAATATGAAGATGTAGAGGGAATTCGTGCTAGAAAATGAATTTTTTTAACAGGAAAATAACCTGCTTTGCAAACCATTCAGCTGAAGAAACATTATATCTTAAATAAAATTCAGCTGTATTTATTGTGTGTCTTGTTCCTGAACACTTGCTCAAAGATGTTGCAGCCGCCTTGGAAACTCGCTTTCATCTTGCGTGTAGAGCTACCTACAATGAATGTTCCTCTTTCTAATCTTAATTTACTGAGGCCAAGATTCCTGATGATGCTTTTTCTAAAAATAAATGCTGAAATCGTAGCTCTCTGTAGAATTCTTATTTTAAACTGTGATTCCAAATGCTCTGTAACTCACCACTAGAATGAAAGGCATTTCAGCATGTTCATGTTGGCTGCTTCTTCCCCCTTTAAAGCAAGTGCCCTTAAATGGCTGTTTTAAACAGAGAAATAGCTGTGTATTCTCTAAATGTGATAGATAGGCAGCATAGGAGAAAAGTCTTTATTGTGGTGCTTTGGATAGAAACTGACAGCAGAAAAACATTTGTCAGTCTTTTGCAATTTGTTATAATGTGCTGGACCATGGAAGGTGCCAGATCAATGCACATTCCCTATAGAAGTGTTTCTACTTGGTTAACCAGGTTAAACCACTTAGCTCTTATTTTATTATCTCATTAGCAATCAAAAAACATGTTTTAGGGTTCCAAGTCAATGTAGTTACATGGACAGCCCTTGAAATTTGCCAGAATCCCCTGGACTCCACTAATTGTAATTGAAGTTGGCACAAATTGGAAATGCAGGCAGCGATAAGCTGTTCTGAGTCTTGGAGCATTCTGAAACAGAATGTGAAATGCTTATTATATGAGGTTATTTGATCAGATTTAACCATTTTAGGGCAAAGATAATTTTGCTAGGGACCTAAAAGAGGGGTTCACACAGTTATGTGCGTTCCTCTACAGATCAGTCTGAGATGCATGTGTAATTGCACGTAAACTTGGGGTGTTGATCAGGGCAGCGAACCTTGTCCAGAGTTCTTGCAAATGATCACGTGTGTCCTTTCAGTCTTCAGTTTCCTATGAAATGAATGTAGATTTTGTAAATGTGGGGTTGTCCTGGCTGTTGGCCGACTTTGCAAACAAGCAGCCCTCCAGCCTCCTCTCCACTCCTCCCTCACCTCTTTCCCTAGATCTTTGTCTTTATTTCTCAAGTTCTTGTAGGCCTGGTACAATAGACTCTCCCAGCACTCCTCCTTCTGTGGAAGATACTGGTTGCTAATGGTTCATTTTTATTGTGTGTGCACTGATTATATTTTCTGCTTTCAGAGATTTACGTTTCAACCACATTAAGGAGATAAAACCTGGAGCCTTCAGGAAACTGAAGAACCTCAACACGCTGTAAGTTCCACTCGTCTTCCCCCACTTCCAGTTGTCATCTCATTACCTTTGTAAGAAAGGAAGGAAACTGAAAATGAGGCCATCGAGGTTTTGTAGCCAAAGTGCTGGTTCAGTACCGTAGGACCCACCCTGTTCCCTAGCTTCCTAGTTCAGGACTGCTTAATGTACAGTGTTAGAGAGTTTGAATTAGACTGAGACTACAGTAAGGATATCCATTTATTACGTATGTTAGTACTAACCTCTGTAATGGCTTAAAGATGGCCTTGGTCGTCTTGGTTATTTCAGCCAAGTTGTGTATGTGCAGCTAAAGCTTTCTGCATAAAATTCCCTCTATTCTGCCCTGGATCATGTTTCTTACCATTTTCAATTAAATGTGCAATTTAATAACTTCCATTTTGGCAATTAAATTATCTTCTTTAAAAATTTTCCTGGTGCATACTGTTACTGCCTGAGAGTGTTTCAGCAGATACGGCTTTAAAGGAGCCTGTAAAAACAGTTCTGGCTGCAGTCGAGAGAGCAGAGCGATGCAGTAAAAGCTTCTTCCTTTCCATGGCCTCCCCAAATGCCTAAGCCACATTAGTTATTCTACAAGATTTCTACTGAAGTGCTAGCTCTAGAAGTGCTAGTTCATCCTTCCCAATGCCTTCTTGTCGCTACGCCTTGCCCTAGGATAAATGCCTACACCCACCCTGCTGCAGAGAGGGTTGTGAATAGAGCACAGTTCCTCCAGCGTTACACGCCAGCTGGAGCAGGCGCGCTCACGTGCATGTGATATGCTACCAAGCACTTTACTAACAAGTTTCTCACTCTGCTAGAAGGAAATAATGGGAGCCTTTGCTTCTTCTTGCCCCGGTAAGGCTGAGGTTAAGAAGACAGATTTGAGTACATCTGTACCAGGTAGCTAAGAAGCCGAAAACAAACCAGCTCCCAAATCAGAAACAGAAGCTGTGTCAGCACAGCACTGTGCTGTGTTTAATTGGCCTGTCGAGGATCAGATCCGATTATTCAAGCTGTAGCATGGCACTAACAGAGTTGTAAGATTTCCAGGTTCAAGCAAGAATCTCTGTTAGGCAAACCAGCTAGCTTGGGAATCTGCATTGCGTGACAGACGTGCTCATATTTCCTGGTTATCACATTCTTGGTCCCAAATGGCAAGAGAGAGTCCAGATTAGTTTTCCTTTCTGACCTTGAGAGAACTGAAGTCCCTGATCCAGTAAAGATAGAGATGACAAAAGGATAATGGGAGGAAGACCTGGGCTATGAGAAGTTGAGTCGATTGTAAGAAGTTGTTGAAAGAGTAGGAATACAGCAGGGCTTTATCATAGCGACCTGCTTAGTAACTATCTTTTAAAAATAAGCTTTTGCTGAAGATTGTTCCACTGTGTGTTGGGGGCTGATTGGCCGAACCATGTGGCTTGACTGCAAGTTGCTTTATGTGCACTCTTGTCTCTTGGTCCTTTATAGGAACAAGCTGGGTGAAAAGCAGGTATGTTTTAGGGCAGCTTTGGGTTGTGTTGTCAGTTTTCATGACTTCATTAAAGCTAGGGCATCTGGAGGATCTAGATACTGCGGAAGAACCTCTTTCATTAAAAAAAAAAAAAAAAAGATGCAGGAAAGATGTTAGCAGTTATGATCATGGACAGAAGCTAGAAAATATGAAGCAAACACATCTTACAGGCTTATGAGTAGCAGAGAAGTCTTAGTGTGAATACTCTCCTTTTTACCTAAAAACTTGCCCTTTTTGTAGGTCTGACTCATTTTTGAATGCTGAAGATGGACTGTAGTGTCTGTCTGTCAAAATGGAGGGACATGCAGACTCCCTGCTGCTCTTGACGTTTGGCCTACTAGGGCTTGTGGGAGAAAGGATGATGCAGCCCATTTTAGGAAAGGCTCAATCATACTCAAGAACCTGGGCAAAACTGGAACTGGGATTAGCAGAAAGTACAGCGGCTGGGGTAAGTTCAGCCCTCTTAGTCTGGGCTGGTGATTCAGAGGTCTGTATTGCAGCGATTCGCTCAGCCCTGCTCATGAGCCAACAGGAACTTCAAATAACCAGACTGAGTGTAGGTCATTCTCACTCTTCCTTTTGTTTAATCTTTGCTTGACATTAAAATAAAACTGAGGCAGAATTCAGCCCTGCAAGTGTAGGGCAGATAGTGGGAAGAAACTTCCTGGGTCAGTGAATCCAGTCTTTTGCAGTCGTCCAGAGGGGATGATGTACTGGGGGGTTCTTCTGTAGTGACTTTGAGAAGATGACGATGAGTTGCGATTGCACTTTTTGTTGGTTCTAAAGCTCATTCACATTTATAGGGGCACGGGGTAGTTGTAATACAGTGTTACAAAGGGGTAATCAAACAGGCCACTCACCCATAAAATTTATCAGGAAGTTGACACAGGGAAGACTTTATTGCCAAGGATGCTCTTCTCCAGAGCACAAGAACAGCCCTTGTTAGTCTCTCAAACAGCACCATATGTGGTACTTAATTACTAAAAATCAAAGAGAGAAAATATCTAGAATATTAATACTGATTGATTCCTGTCATTCAAGATAGATAGGATGAAAAAGGTGACTAAAGTATCTAGAGAGAAAACAGAGACAGAGCACCTAGGATTTTACCTTATCACAAAGTTCTGCTAATACATCTTGATATCTGGACCTGCTCTTCCACCACTGAAGGTCTCCTGAGTCAAGAAAACAAACAATTCCAAATTATGTCATCTCTGTGTGATGCAGACAGATGTTTGGCAGGGATCAAGGCAGGACTGCCGAGCTCATTTCAGCTGAGCCCTAAGGAAACTAAGGAGGCTGGCAGGCCTTCATTTGGAGAGACGCTCCACCTAAGCTGTGGAGTTTTGTAAGATATCCCCCTTCCTGTCCTGTCAGTGCTTAGGTCTAGACAGGTCCTTGACATATACAAGACTTCTGCTGTTTTTTTATTTTCCTGGTTCCTGCCATTCTGCTTAAAGCTCCGGTAGATGTGCATACACAGCCTAGCTGGGGTGGAAAGACCTGTCTCCCTATAATATCTGTTTATGGACCTGTTGTCCATGAATTTGTCCAAACCTTTTTGCTCTCTGCCTCTACACCCTCCTGGACAGGGACCTCAGGAACAGCAGGTCCATGAACAGATGCTGAAAGTAAAGGGATAAGCAGGGATGTACCTTCTAGCATCTCTTATCTTATGATTAGGAATGCCATGGGAGTAAGAGGGACACTGTTTGCACAGACAGTGGCCAGGCTCTCATGCTTTCCCTAAATGGCATGTCCTGCTGCCATCGTCAGAGCCAGGATACTGGGCTAGGTGGACCACTGCTCTGACAAAGTAGGGCGTTTTTGTGTTTGAATGCTAAAAATCAACTGTTTTGTGAACGAAACCCTTCTGTTTAGATAGTACTTCATATGCTTTCTTGTATTTCTTGGTTTGGCCAGCAAACTGAAAAATCAGTTTTTCTCACACTTGTAGAAGTTAACTCCCACGTAAGAGGAACTTGATAACTGAATGAGAGAAAGCCAGATCTCGCGCTCCTCATGCAAGTTTCTTTCCAGGAACTGTGGTTAGTCCAATTCCCACATCAAAACTGAAAAGAGCCGAGGAATTTGCTGATGTTTGTTAGATGATAAACTTTTGCCCGAGGATGTGTATAGGTTTTGAAGTGATAAAGAGAATAGATCCTTAAAAATCCCTGAGAGACTTGCTGGGGAAGTTTGGCCAGAATATTTGAACTGAGCGGTTTGGAGGACAGGATAGCTTAGGTTCCATGCACAAGAGCTCTGAGCTTGCAGCTCTCTGCCATGAGGCTTACAGAATTAAATGGTCCTTAAATAAATAAATACGTTAAAAAGAGCCTGTTCTTACAATGCTTTAGCGTGGCAGAGGAAGGGCAGCGGAATCTGGTGAAGTTTCTGTTCTGCATCTGCATTCAGACAGGATGGCTGCAGTATGTCCACGTTTGACAGTTTATAAACCACCCTGATAAGGAAACCTTTGTAGTCCATGTTGGAGGGAGCGTGAGGCAGAGAGGTGAGCTGTGAGACTGACAGAAAAGGAGCCTGCCATGAATATCCAATGGGGCTTTTAAACAGCCTGAGTGAAGTTCAGACCTTCCCCTGGCTCTCCTCTCTTCTTTTCTCTCCCTAGTACAGGAGATTTGATAAATTAGAGAGCACTTCTTTAAAATTAAAAACAGGAGCCCTGTTTGTCTGTGGAAGAGTTATGATCATTATATGCTTCTGGCTGGAGACTCCTGGCACAGCACCACAGGTGATAAGCCATGATCCTAAATGCTCCAGCACAGAGCTTGCTTACCAGCTACCTGCAACGCTGTGTGCACCAGGGAAGTTCCCTTCCTCCAAAGGTCTCATGGTGGTAAGGTGTCCTGGTCCCTTCCTGTTGCCTCTTCTCAGTCCCCATGCAGAGGCTGGTGTCAGAATCCCCTTGGCGTATTTTTAAACTATTACAGTGTACCCTCATTAAGAGTTAGCATAGCAGGGAGAGGAAGGAAAAAAAAATCTTGTATGCCATCCACAAAGTTCAGGCAGTGCCTCCACAGTTTTGCTGGAATTTGCCAAAGTCAGCCAGATCACTTAACCCAGCATCAGCTCGCAGCAGGTGGTGTACTGGGGAAGAGAGCAAAAGCATTGCAAGCCCTTGGTGAGGCACAGCATCTCTTGGCTTTCCAGTTTTTGCTCCTTTCAGTCATCTTTGGATGGAGGGATTACACCCCTGCATTACCGTCCCCTTATGTATTCCCACAGGAGAGTCAGCACCTTGCCATGTTGACCCAACTAATCGATTCCTGGGTTTTCAAACCAAGGCGCTCTCAGCCACAGCCCAATGTTTGCAACCTATTTGGGTCTCCCCAGCATCATCTATGGAAATTTCCAGCCCTGAGACCAAAGCTGTATTTCTTAACTTCCCTGGTAGGTTATTTGTTCCCTTGCCTGGAGACTGAGTACAGGTGTGTGCATCTGTCCCTGCCTTTGCCCTCTGACCTTGATCACATCACATTTCTCTTCTTTCGTCCATCTGTTTCCACAACACTTGTCTGTCCTTGTAGAGTGCTTTGAAAACTATTTAGGAAGCATTAGGTGAGAGCAAAAGGCACTTTTGGTGAGCTCTATGGCTCTCCTTTAGATGCTACTTGTAAAGGATTTGGGGGGAAAGTCAGGAATAACGTGAAGGCTCTGTCTGGAATCCCATTGCAGTTCTTGACAAACATATTTCTGCAAGCAAGGAGGTGAAGTGGCAGCCTGCTGCATTTCAGAATCAAGGTTACTCTCTCGGTTATGGTAAATGGCAATTCCAGATTTTTATGTCAACAAGAGAGAATGTATGGCTGAATGTTAGGCTAACTTTTTCTCCCCTTTTAAATATGCTATATGATGGTTTCTACTAATGGTGTGAGCAAAAAAATAGTTGTTATGTCACAATGACTGTAGCATGTGGTTTGTCAAATGAAAAGAGGAAAGACTACACATTTTGAGTCTGAATTCCCTACTGTCACATCATTTAATACATTCAAAATAGAAAAACGACTCATTTAATGCAACTTAAGCCTGTGCTTGGCATCCGTGAGACAGGGCGGGGAAGGAGAAGGGAGAGGCAGTCGAGACATAAAACCAAAAGGAAACTGAATTTGAAATGTTCTCTTAGGGAATTTGGGCCAGATCTCATGCTGCTTGTATATCTCAAACCTGCCAGAAGAATTTTGCAGGAATAAAACTTATATGATTAAGTTGACCTACTCATTTTGAGCCAAATTCACCAACTGGCATGTAGAGCAATGCCACATCATTTTGCTATCTTTTGATAAGCTCAAAGAAACAAGCTTCTTATCCTTTTAAGTTTGTTTTGCTTCAGGGTATCCTTAAGACATGCATAGATAATGATCTTACCAGCTTCTCTCTGCCAGAGTGTTTGTTCCCAGCAGATCTGGTTAGCAGTAGATCATACTTTTCAATCCCTTTCAGTATAAGTAGAAATTTGGGAGTTTTGCTATTGATTTCAGCTGGAATCTATATCGAGGTCTTGCAAACCATAGCGAGGATTTTGCACACTTTGTCCCCATGGCACCTAAAATCTTTCTAGGATCCAAAAGTGCTGTCTTGGCTACTGATTCTCTGAAAGCAGCTCTTTGATGAGTCTGCCCGCCTCGCACAGGACAATGCAGTTTTTCTGCCACGTGCAAAAGGCTTTTTTGTTTTGTTTTGTTTTTTAAGAAATGCCAAGGCTTGTTTTTTCCATTTTCATTGTCGTTTCAAGCGATAATTCAATCTGTAACAAACTTAAAATTCACAGGAAAGTTATTTCGCTATGTCTCTGTCTGGATTAGATTTCTCTGCTCTGTGGAATATGACAGACTTCATAAATTGTCTCACTTTTGAGCGTATTCCAGGACACATCCCTCTGTTACAATGGGGAATCCTGAGACAGGAAATGGAGATGGCTTCTTCCATACGCTTTTTAACCTTTAATCAGACAATGAATGATTTTTTAAGTATCACATGATGAGATAAGAGGCCTGCATACCGCATGCCGTTTGAACTTCCACAGTTTGTCTTATTTGGCTTAGATCGCTGATTATATTCCCCTTCAACTGTCCTAAATAGCTGATACAACAAAATGGACTAGGTTAATGTTTTAAAATAGCAGCAGAATTCAGCCAGACGGTGTGTTTCAATTTGAAATCTGCCTTGGATTTCAGTTCTGGTCTGAACTTGCTTCATTAAAGATAAAGGGTGGGCAAAGGAGTTCAGGACATTATCGTGCTGGGGGCTGCGCAGATGGTTGGCATGTCCGTGCCTCCAAGAGATGCGATCGCCTGGTAGCAGTCGTGCGGTGCTGTGGAACGAGGGGTTGATGCAAGCTGTGTTGCTGGAGGACAGGTGTTTGCTTCCCCGGGAATGACGTCGGAGCTGGCACTCGTTTATCAGCCCATCTAGCCTTCTCAGAAGTGGGGCCAAGGATCAAATAATAGAGAACAAGCTGCCTTCTTTCTCTTCTGGCTCTAGATGAAAGCCCTCTGATAGAGGGCAGGGAAGGAAGCTTGCACGGTTGGTGCTTGTGTTGTCTTTGTGCTGTGGGTAAATAGACAAAACCCCTCTCCCGCACTGCTTTCAAGCAGTCATTTCCAGCCCTCGAGTGTTCGATCATTAAATAAACCTTTGGGTTGGTTTTCAGGGACTGTATCTTTGTTCGGCATATCTGGCTGTCAAAGCAGGATAAAATGTTCCAAGGCCTTGACATCATTTTTGCATCCTTATGAGTGAAATCAGGTTATTTAGCCTCAGCCATGTGTATTGAGCCATTGCTTCCAGCTGTGGAGAAACTTTCTAGCATCTTTCTGCCTTTAATCTCTTTGGGCTCCTCGCCCGCAACCCTAGCAATCTACAGGTTGGTAGTGGCACCCAACTCTAAGGAAGCAGGATCGTGAGATTTTTCTCAAGCCCTTATTGCTCTGACTTCCAATGGTTTTTTTGCCCTTCAGCTGCTTATGTGCTTTTTGGGCCCTTAATTTAATAATCTACCTAAGAACAAGCTGATAGAGGGTTATGCAGCTCAGGTGGCTGATGATAACTTGTGAAGCTGCCGTTACAGGTGTGTGTTTCTGAAATCTTATTTCATCTTTTTATGCCTGAGGTGTTTGATTGTATTTTCATCTCTCTCTCTCTCTCCCTCTCCCTCTTTCTTGTTTTTCCCACACTTTTTCTTTCATTGTTCTCCACCTCTTTGTCTTTTCTCTCCGTCTCTTACCCATGCAAACTGTTCTTCTCAGGAAGTGAACTTTACTTGTAGTGCCAAAGGCTGTATGTTGCACCACTTATCCTTTTTTCTCCGGCAAAGGGTGCAGAAAATTGATGCTTACTGCTGGGAACTCTCTGAACTGTGTTCTCGCATGCTCTCAGGTGGCAGATCATTTCTGAGGAACACAGCTATCACAAAAAGGGAAAGAGAATCAACTTATGAAGTAAGCAATGCCACAGCCATGGTCAGTTGGGACAATTTAGAGCTTTTGTGTTGAATGTGACCCAATATCATAAGGTCTGGCTGCTGAGCCTTTCCTACAACCCCAGAAAAAGAAATCTTTGCAATACACGGTCACAGTGCTCCTCTCCATTCACACCTCCATTTAGGAATTTTAAAAATAAGTATATCCTGCAAAATCCTTACTGTGAGCCATTGGGCTATAAAATCCACCATCTCGGTGGCTGCAGTGAGGTTTGCCAGATCTGAACATCAGTGGGATGCCACAGTGAAAGACCCACAGGAGTACAGTTAGGCAGCCACGATGAATAGTTTAATGTCATCTATTAAAGAGCTATTTATAAGTGATTTGTTTAGTTTTCTTAATGTTGGGCTTGGCAGCGGTTGCAGGAGAGATTTTCGTAGTGTTCAGACGTGTGGTTACTGGTACTGCACATGGAGTGTGGCTGTTACAAAGGCGAACATGCATTTTTGGTCATTGGCACAGGGAGTCATTTGCAAGCACAGTCATGGCAACTGCACATACAAGTCAGAGACTGCTTGCCAATGCAGTGTTGTCTGTTGCTTTTATATTAAAATCTGGCACAGGGCTCTCTAGATTGAAAGAGGTTGTTTCTGAATAGCCTCAGGAGTCAGATCTGCATTATTTATTTTTGATTTGTACATGTTTGTTTATAAACTTTTTAGATCACAGAACAATCTGTTACCATTTTATAATTCCCATAACCTATGAAATAGCATTTTAAAATCATTTGTTCTCTTGAAAATTGGCTGTGCATGTCCCTGTGTACACTTCATTAATTAACACAACCATGCACCTTCAAAAACAATTGCACTTGTACAAAAATGACAGCAATGTTTTAATTTGGTCCTCCCCTCCACTTCCTTCCATTCATTTGTCTCCATTCCCTTAACCCCTTTTCTGGCCAAAATTGTAACTTTTGCATGAAAGTCACTGTGGCAAAAAATAAAGACATGCCTTTGACCATTGTATGTATGGGAAGCCCTTGGCACCTCTAGATGAGAGACCTTTTCCCTGAGATAACAGTTGTATGTATCGAAACTTTGATGTAATAGCCCCTTCAAGTCTTAAACTCTGTGAAATACACGGATTAAGAGTTTTTTAGTAAGCATCCAGGAACACAAATGTCACAAATCTCGGACGTGCTGAATTTACATGTTGTATTTTTCCTTCTTGATTTGGAACAGGCTGCTGAACAATAATTTGATAAAACAAATTGTGAGAAGATCCTTTGAAGATCTGGAGAACTTGAAATACCTGTGAGTTGGCAGTTCAGTAGTTTTCAAACCTCTTTGAAACTTGCATGCTTTTAACCTTTGCCGGTCAAAAACGTACTGTCCGTGCTCGGAATTTCTAGATGATAATGTCACAACTGTGAAGTATAGCCATTGATCCAATTGGAAAGCTCTGCTTTGGATTGAGGTTCATAGCTCTTTCCTACGTCTTTTTAAATAAAACTGCTGACCAATTATTCTAATGCTTTTTTCTTTCCTTTTGAAAGCTACCTTTACAAAAATGAAATCCAGAGTATCCAGCAACACGCCTTTCATGGACTCCGTTCACTGGAACAGCTGTAAGTACAAATGCACATTTGTTTGTTTCTTAGGAGTGTGATGTGCTTCAGAGCATAAGAGCTGACATAGTGGCTCAGACCAAAGGCTCATCTAACCCAGGTCTGTGTTTCCAGCGGTGGAGAGTACCAGATACTTAGCAAGGAGTAAGATAGCGCTTCTACTGTTTTATCCTCCACCTTTGCAAGTCAAGTCCACGCTGACTTCATTTCAGGATGGCTGGTCCCAATACTGATTTTGGTTAGTTAATACTGAGGACTCTTCCTACTGACATCCCATATGCTTTCTTCTGACCCTAAACCTCTGGAGCATAGGGAGAGCCCAGCTGTGCCTGTGTTATGTCCAAAGACATGTTCCTTGTGAGGGGAGGGAAGTAAGGGCCTGTAGGATGGCTTGAAACAGAAGGCAGTTGGCCTGCTGTGTCTACATCTGCTGTGCACTGCTGGAGTGGAGCCTAGGATCTGGCCCTCTGCTTGAACTGAGAGTGCCAGCTCAGTGTTCCTTTTATTCAAACCTCTACTGAAAGTGAATGAATGCCGTGCAAGCTGAAACGTGAGAAGATTGGGTATTTATGAAAACTATCAGGATGGTGGTGTTTGTGTGCTTTAAAGCATCTGGAAATTCAAGCTGGGGGAAGATGACTGAGATATCAAGCAAAGTAATGACCTTCCTTCTAAGCTACATGGCACACTGGTGATGAAAAGAGCCTGGTGTGTTTTGCTGGCAGCTGGATCCTGTAGCAATGACACTTTAGCATTCCTTAATTACTCCCCTTCCACGTGTAGCTGATCTGTGGTGTTTGTTCAGTCAAAGAAATTTTGTTTTTTTGACTCTCAGTGCTCCATACTCAAGGTGAGATGGAGGGACTGAGGTCTAAATCTTCTAAAGTGTCTTGCTAACTGGGATTGGGTTTTTTGCGCAGTGGGTCATGATGAATCCCTGATATGTGCCTGTGTGTGCATATGGAGAAAGTGTGAGAGTGGGTGTTTGAAGTATAGGAATTATTTGAATGTGTTGGAGAAGAGAGACCAAAGGTGAACCCTTTTGAATGCATGTATCATCCCAAAGGCAGTGTTTATAGGATTGGAATATAACTACCTGTTTTATTGTGCAGGGAATAGGATCCAGCTTATTCTCCATTCTGATAGCAGTAAGTAGACAGAGTTATAGTGGAAAGCATCAGGCAAGCTTAATAATAGGTGCGCTACCAGCTCTGGGTACAATATGTTTTTTTTGTCAGCCAGCTAAGCAAAGATGCCTGGGAGAAAACATAAGAAGCAGATACTGGCCAGCTGTGCTTAGAGAGGAGATGATGCTGGCCGCAGTTATATTTTAACAGTGAATGCACCAGACTTGAAGTCATGAAAAAAAAAACCCAAAAAACAACAAACAAACCTCTAAAAGGTCCGTTTGTTTTCAGTCTCTCAGGCAGGCATGGTTCCAAAAGAATTAGGTTTGCTCAAATCCTACCCCGTTTTTCTGTACACCACAAGCCAGCTTTTCAAGAAAAAATATAAGCTGATTGATGGACAGTATCAATGCTTTTCTCAAGGTCCAAAGTAATGACAGCAGACATCTGAGACTTATTAGAGCACACACGTTTCCCTTTCCCCCAGCACTAACCTCCACTACAGAATCTGAGTCACTGTGTCTTGGTTTATGTTGTGATAGTGAACCGTTTATCAGGAATCGTTCCATTACAAATCAAATAGCCATGTGGTGGCTTATGCAATTACTTCTCAAAGCAGTCAGCTACAATAGCAGAATGCATTTTCTTAGGTCTGTGGTTAATCAGCATCCACTATGAAATTCATGACTGTAAAATAAGGGAGAAGAGTTTGGGCAACTTTGAAACCATACTGAAACCCATCTAAAAGTCAGGAACATGTTAATCATGCCAGTTAATGTCACAGCTGATGGGAACATGGTGTATCAAATATTTTGATGTGTGTTGCTATAGAGAGCCCAGGTTTCCATTACTGAAGATAAGGAGTAACCTGGGGCAGTGGAGAAGGTCTCTCAGGCCTCTGTACTTCTGGAACAGCAGGTCACACTTGAGATTTTAGTGCAACCCAAAGCATCAACCTGCATTAGCAAGAACTGGGTCGTTTGTGTTAATGTATTGTTTAGATCCTAATGTTCCAGCTGATTACACCATCTCTGCCTTTTGGGACTGCATTTCTCCTCCACAGAAACAACAGCTCAATGAAAGCAGTTTCTAGATGTTTCTGCTCTTCCTTGAGGAACATTTGCTGGGAGCCCCTGTTGAAATCATAGAAATATGCAGGTTGGAAGAGACCTTTGGATATGTCCAGTCCAGCCTGACCAATTTCAAAGTTTTATCAGGTTGTTCAGGGCCTTCTTCTACAAAGGAATTCTCAGCAAACTCACGATTCCACTCAAATGTTGCAATTCCTAGTCTGGGAACAAGTGCCTTGTAGTAAGGCTATTTCTTTGTCCCCGATAGTCCAAAGATGTGTTGGGGAAAGCTGAGGCACCAGGAGAAAGGTAGGCAAAATTCCTTTATGGTAGTCAGATAGGGAACAAATGCTGTTGACTTTCCATGCACAGCAGTTTCTTCCTGAAACTTAACCATATAACAGGTAATTCTTAGGTTTGAGAGAGGAACTTAGAAAATCTGTCCTGCTATGTATGGGTTTTAGTTTATTAAGAGAAAGACTAAATAATGCAGAATAGGGGAAAGCCAGTGCTGGCTACTATTTTTGCACAGGAGAATTGGAGACACTGAAGAGAACGATGACTTCTAAAAGTCTGCCCTGAGGTGTGTGATGATCAATTAGTGATCACTGGTGGATTGATCTGGAAAGCTCTTCTGTCTTTTAAGTTGTGATATATAACTCTGTCATTTGTGATTTTCTGTGTGACAGTTACCTGCATTTCAACAATCTGGAAACCCTGGAGCCAGAGACTTTTAGTGACCTGTCTAAACTTGAAAGACTGTAAGTAAAGATGGGATCTTGCTTGCGAATAGTTATTCTCATCTACTGTGGGGGGACAGAAGGCGGAAAAAACCTTTATTTTGTGGGATAGTGACATTTCTGTAGCTTTAATTCCAGAATCTTACTAGGGCTTTACTTGTATGATGTCCTAAATGGAGAGAATGCAGAAAAGAATTTCCTTAAATGAGGAAATTTTATGTACTTGTGAATTAGACAGGTTATTGAGATTATAAAGGGAATTTCACATGTTGTGTTATGTTCATGTTTCCACATAAGTAGGGGTAAATCTACAGAAATCCTTACAGTTGGCCAAGCTGTGTTAAAATACTGCAGTTTTACTCTAGCTTTAAGGTCAACATTAGTCACTATTGGGCAGTGTATATGAAAAAAAGGGGTGGAAATGGAACAAAGTTAGAAAAAAGTCTAACAAGAAAAACATGTTTCCTTCTTGAAAGCAGCTAGGAAAGTAATTGCAGTGTCTCTTGCTCCCTGGTATTGCTTATAGTAATACTGTAGCCACAAGGAAAAAAGTTCAAGTGGAGGTTTTCATCCTGCAGTGAAACCAGCAAACCTCATCTGTGCTGCACAGAAATGTACTTTACATCCACACGTGCTGGGGAAAAAAAAATCATGAGATCCAAATACCGCTTGGAAAATTCAGACCTGGATCAATACACCATGACTGATCTCAAGTCTCTGTATTTGATCCAACAAAAAACTTGAATCTAAATTTCAGAGGAAGGGTTGTCAGGATCCTAGCTGGGCAGCTAGGCTGAAGTTGTGTGTACACGTGTATGCATACATTTGCACTAGAGCTACACTGCTTTTCTATTTCTTTCCTGTTCCATTGTTAACAAAAGATAGGAAGTAATTTTAGTAAATGTTCTTTTATGAGTTTTAGGTGTAACTGACATAACTAAATTTCCCTCTCCCTTAAGAAAATAGAGAGTTAACTATTCCATCCTGGTCCTCACTGGTGCACTTTAGTACGATTAGTTTTCTTCTAAGAACCAGGAGTCTTATCTGTGTGCTAAAACTGTAAGTGAGAATTTACCTTCGCTTTATTCAGAGGTAAGCCCAGGTTAGGAGGGCGTTGTTTGAGTTAGATTTACACATGGGTTTGGGTTAACTGCACTGAGTCTAGGGCATACGTTGTCTAGCTGCTTCTGCTGGAGCCTTACTTTAATGGCTGTGCTTGTAAAATTTCCCTATCTTGTGTGAGGTAAAGAAGAAAAGGTTCCTTCTACGCAGGGGCTGACAGAAAACATAGGGTGGGTCCAGTCTGTAGGGATTTCATGCCCTTTGCAGAGCATAAAGCAGATTAAGATTCCAGTTTAAATCTGTTACATCACACCTTGAGTCACCATTTCCAGTGCACACCCACTTTCTGCTTTGGTATGCTGCACAGCACTCTCTTGCAAATGAATGAAATCCCTATAGCTCATAGAAACAAACACAGTAAATTTAAAATCTGAGCTCCATTTTGATGAGCAGCCTTTTTATCTAAACCGAGTCTTGACCTAGGATGTTGTTATCTGTGTGGTGTAAATAATGAATAATGCTTTGGCATGGGCTCTTCCATTACAGATTCTTGCACAACAACAAAATTTCTAGGATTCATCCAGGGACATTCTCTCAACTGGAATCCCTCAAACGACTGTAAGTAAAAAACATTGCCTGCAAAGAACAATTATTTATCTTTGATCAGATGGCCAGAAACTGAGGAAAAATCTGCCTGTTTGGCAAAGATTCTTGTTGTTGCACTTCTAAGAGCACTGTTAATTATATTAAATGGTTATGGTTGGATGTGAGAGCTGATTTAACCAGTTAGTAGTTTCTTCATGCAGGTGTCTAATTATAATCTAGCTATAATCTTCTTACAGCTCAATAATGCTACAGGAAATTTTTCCTGGAAAGTCTTCACAGCCCTCTGCTGTCCTACATGATCTGAGCCCATAAAACATCATTAAAAACCTGGAAAGTCCAGGTCGCAGATATGACCTCAATCGTGACTTCAGATCAGTATATTCGCATGGAAGGAAAATCATAGCTGTAAAACAAAAGTCTTGTTTGTAGAGACTGAAAATACTCAGAAGGTTGCCAAGATGCACTATTCTTACCCACTGGAGGCATGCTCTGATGTGTTATTCCCTCTTAACCTTAGTGTCTCTTAAGCTTACTTTTTGCTTGTTTAAATCTTTCAGAGCTTAGCTTTGTTTGTCTTTTAAATCTCTGGAAATGAGGTCTATGACAAGTTTTGGGAAAGAAGTAAGAACTGAAGAATTTTGGGGTTCTGCCATGACTTTAAACTACAAGAGAATAATGTGTTTCTCACTGCACACTTCTCCGCTTTCCAGAAGCGGGAACAATGTGTCATGTTTCTTTAACAGATAATAACTTGTGAAATTTTGTCTGTGTGTGTCAGAGAGAAAAAGGTAGGTTTACAAAATGCTGTCTTGTGGCATTGCGTGAAGTCTCCCATTCTCAACTGTTTATCTATTAAAATATTAGGCCTTTCTTTGGTGGTGTTTTTTTTTTTTTCTCAGATGGCCAAGACCCCTTTACAGCAAAGCTCTCCATGGGGAAGGAGGCATAAACTTGAGTTCTCTATAGTTTCTTTTATCCTTCTGCATAGCACTGAACATAGTAATGAGGTCAGTGGAAGGAAAAGCATGGGTGGACTGGAAGGTCACCGTTGCTCTCATTTGACATGGTTCAGGCATATGTTGCAGTAATAGAAAGTTCTTTCCAGTCATGCAGAAATGATACAATATCTAGCAATCGGTCACAGAAAAAGATTGATCCAAAGCTCACTAAAATCAATGGGGAATCTTTTTTACTGAATTCAGCGTACTCTTGTTAATGGCTTATGCCAGTGGAATATCCCATTGCTGTTTTTCACTAACGTGTTCATTTGGATACATTAAGTCTTGTGCTCTTTCTATGGCTGGGAAAGAAAAATAAAACTGTATGCCTGTCTTTGTGCTCATACAAATAAACTGTGAATTTAAATTTTAGCACTTGGACAATTAGGTACACAGTTTTCCAGTTTCAGGACAGATGAAATATCTGCACCTTATGCAATGATATTTGAACTAAGAGTAAAAGGACACAAAGCTTCAACAGGAACAGCGTTGTCTGCCATTCTTACAGAATTCAGTAAGGGCTGAAATCTCCATCCTTTGGGAAATTTCAATATTTCAGTGTCTCTTTTTGCCTAAAATTAACACAAGTATGCATAGTTCAGCTTCAGAGACTAACTTGCATTTGAAACTGGAATGGCTGCTAAATTATGTTAGTTTCTCAACAAAATAGTTCTGACCTCGTTAAGGATGCTATTTAAACACTGTCGGGAATGAAACATCTCAAATTTCCTCTTGGGATATAATCGAAGGTAAGGAACAACAGCCAAGAGATGCTTCATTCTGAAGGACTGTTCCCTGCCGGTGTACTAGCGGAAGCAGAGGAGCGGGCAGGAGGCTGGGAAGTGAAACGGCTTTTCCTCGCTCTCGTAGGCGGCTGGATTCCAATGCCCTGCTTTGCGACTGCGACTTGATGTGGTTGGCCGAACTGCTGAAGAAATCCGCGGAGCAAGGCAGTATCCAGACAGCCGCCACCTGCGAGGCTCCGCGGGAGCTGCATGGGCGCTCCATCGTCACCCTCACCGCTCAAGAGTTTCACTGTGGTGAGTGAGCCGGGTTAAACCCCTCCGCCGGGCAATCCTCGGTCCGTGCAGGTGTGCTGCAGACCGGGCTCTGGCCTGGGAGCTCTTCCTCCATCTCTCTCCCCTCCTCTTCCCTGTCCTGTGGTCCTGCTTGCTGTCTGCTTTGACTGCTGGAATGAAAAAGTTCCAGTGAGGTCACCTGGGTTGATCAGTATAACGCCAAGAAGGTGGACAACCACGGGGACGCCTTGGAAAGCAGCTCTGTTTTGTCTGGCAGTTGTGTTCTTGGTTTTTAGATGGAGTAGGTCGGTAAAGGATCTTTTAGAGGTCAGTGGCTGAAGCAGAAATCAGAAAAAGTGTCCTTCGGGTGGAACAGAAGGCGAAAACTGGGGAGTTTCAGTCACTGAAAACAACAAAAAAACCTAAGGAAACACATAGTAGATACATAGCTAAATGTTTTGTTTGGCTGTGGTAATGTATTCCGTTTGTTAATTTGTTATTCTATAAATTTAGATAATTTCTTACTGAAAAATGCCATTTTGAAATTAAAGGTTTTGTTCTGAAAAATTCCAGAATGGAATATTTCACAGAGAAAAAGACAAAACAGACTTTCATGTGCAGGCATTGGCAGAGGAAGGTGCAAGCTTTGACTGTGATTCCCTGATAGTATTTCACTGTTGGAAGATTCATTTTAAGAGGTGTTCCCACACACCCTGGCCAGATAGCACCCACTTCAGTATGCCAGTTCAACAGTGCATATGGCCACGCTGTAAGCCAGACAGGTGAAATCAGCTGCATTTTGGAGAACTCTCCCTAGAATTCTGTTTTTCTTCCATGATTTTAATTTTTTAATCTTGATTGTTTCATAGCTCAGTTTAGAGGGCAGCCATGCAAAAAGCAGAACTGGCCCAAAAAGGACAGCTAAGCTCCAGCAAGGAGGAGAGGACCTAGAGAGAGCACCTGGGGGCACAGGGACCGAGAGTCACTTAACCTGGACGTGCTGCACAAGGGTTGTTCCTGCCACATAGCCGGTGCCATGGTTCCTTAGCCATTAATATAAATTTGTTCTGGTTTAGGCATGGTGCACAGTGGGATGTCTGTCAAATCAGCCAGAGCACCTGGTGGGAAGATTTTACTGGCATCAGGCTTTTATGCTGGTATAATGCCAGCTGTAGGAAGACAAATGGTACATAATTCAGCATTAAATTCTAGTGATGCAGCCAGCTGATATCTAAGTCAGTATGACGCCTGCTGGTAAAAAGTTAATCCACCATTTTTTAACAGATGTGAGCCAGCAGAGCAAGTTTGTACTGGATCAGCATTTTTGATCACGTGGCTGTGGTGGTTTTGGTCCACCACTGGAGTCCTAGAAGCCAATTACCAGTCATTGACTTGTAGTCTAGGGAGTAAGAGCAGCGGCCTTTCACTAGGAAGGTGGAAGGTTCTCACTTAATCTTGAGTGATCCAGTTGGTTTTACTGGATTACTAGTGGGCATAAAGTATATGAGTAAGTATTCTTCTGAATCAAGGTCAAGGGCTCCGAAGCATGTATGTAAACTCCTTCCCATTTTAGCACATCCTTTAACTTGCTTAGGACTTGAGTGCATCTTAAAGTGAAGCATGTAGTGAATTAGGGACATAATGAATAAAATTCAGTCAAAAGGGAAGTGGTGTGATTTGTGCGGAGCTGTCATTATATTCAGATAAAACAGGCAGTTTCTGCGAGCAGCAGGCTGCTGGGGCAGAAAAACAGCCCAAGCGGGGATGCTGCTGACTTCTTCTGGCTAGAGGAGCCAGTGGTGTGGACTGTAGGCTTTGTCTTTGTGCTGCCTACAATGGGTTGTGTTAAAATGGTCTTTTGCAGAGAGCCCTCGCATAACCTCAGAGCCCCACGATGTTGACGTCCGCTTGGGAAACACTGTTTATTTCACCTGCAGGGCAGAAGGCAACCCAAAGCCTGCAATTATATGGCTGCACAACAAGTAAGTCTCACACAATGAGCCCTGGGGTAGCGAAGGCTTCTACCAAGCATCAAGCTCTTCAGGTACTGCCTGTAATTACAAAAGCCATTTCATGCAACATAAAAAAATAAAAATGGATATTCGATGAATTGTATTTACCTTCCTTTTAATAGCATTCTCTGGTGACCATGTAATCCAAGTGGTGTTTTCATCTGCATTTGAAATGTTTCATCTGCATTTGTAATGGATTCCAAGAGTTTACAACTTTCCCATAAACATACTCTGCAGGCTGAAAACGATTGTTTTTTGATCAAAAAAGAAAAAGAATTCGTATTTCATGTTGCTCTAAGCCACCATGCTTGCCATTTATTAACTGCTGAGATGCTTATCTCTGGGTCTTTTCTCACTGAAGGACTAGCATGCTGGGAGAATGCCTTTCTTTCAAAGGGAAAATCAGTGTGTTTGACTGAAAGACAGATATTGCAAAGCTGCATATAGATTAATGTTCTGTGCAGCAACACTGAAAAAATATATGGCTGTTCTAGGTGCCAGAGTATTTCTGGGAAATGCTACGCAATAAAATACTCCGTGCTTGAGCAGTTGCCTGTTATGGAAGTGAAGTTACTTAGCTGCTTTATGAGCTTCTTGTCTGTGGGAGCCTGAGTAGGGCCCAGATATTAATAAAAATGATCAATGTATGATTCCTCAGCTAACTCCCTGCTAGGCAAAGTTTCAGCACAGAGCAAAAGTTTATGGCTGCGTTAAGTCCCCTGGAAGGAAGGTTTTGTTAGGGAAATGCTGGCAGGCTCCCAATGATAGCATTGTAAGAGGGGTAATGATAATAAAAGTTCCCCAAACTAGGTATGACTATAATGAGGAGATACCAGGGGAATTAAATGCCCAGCAAGCATATTAGTTTGCATGGTGGATTCAGCCTTTGTCTTGGGGGGGAGAGAGGTTCCTTCTCTCTTTTCAATCATTTGCAGCTATCCAGGATTCCTCCGTGCTGGGACAAATGGGATACAGCAGTGGGACCTTCTGTCACGGGCTGTATTCCAGGAGTTGCAGGTCATTGTAGAAGGAAAGAAGATATTTCACAGCTCTCAGATCTTGGAAAGGAATCCAAACTGTGTTGAGGTCCCATGGTGAATTACTCAGAGCTCTTTGCCCCCTGAGGCCTTTGAGCCTTGTTCAAATAGAAATGGCTGCACACAATAACAATGTTAATTCATTACTATATTTACTTTTTAGTAAATAATGAGAATAAACTACCAGGCCTAGATGTCCTGACAACAACAACAACAATACTTTTGCATGGGAACAGTGTTCTCTCCTGATGAGCTATAAATGTCATAAGTAGTCAGTGGTGAGACAAAGAGTGGCTCACCCAGGGAGTAAATCATATTTGGAGCTTAATTTCAGCGCTCTAAATCATAACTCTTGCTATAAATTTCATGAAGTCTCAGAATAGCTCCAGGGAACACCAGCCTACTGCAATGCATACACCGCCTTCCCCCTCCCCTGACATCTAGTAGGAAGAACACTAGTCTTTTCTCCTTCCAAACTTAGTCTCCTTGTGGCTGTTTTTCAGTAATGAGATTGACATGAAGGATGACAACCGTCTTAACCTGTTGCAAGATGGAACCTTGATGATCCAGAACACCAAGGAGTCGGACAAAGGCGTCTACCAGTGCATGGCCAAGAACATAGCTGGGGAGGTCAAGACGCAGGAAGTCGTTCTGCGCTATTTTGGCACCCCATGTAATTGAGCTTTGCACACTCTTGAAGGCCCAGTTAGGGAGTGCTGGGGGCTGAAAATGGAGCTAGTCAGATTTGATCCCCACTTTACAAGCGACAGGTTGTTCTTGGTGCACTGGGGCAGTGTGTGGCTAACAGCATAGTGGTTTGAGCTGCAAGGTGGTTCTTCATAGGAGTGAGAAGTAGGGGATTTAGAGATTGGAGGTAATTTAGGACAAGGGAGGGGATTTAGAGATTGGAGAGAATTTTGCAGCACAGAGGTGTCAAGGGTGAAGGGAAAATGGGAGTGGAGAATGTGTCAGCAGTCAGTGACAGAGAGAGGGAAAATGAGATGAAGGAAATAGTGCCATGGGAATTATTCACATTGAAGATTTGGAGGTCAGGGAAGAGCTAAGTGAAGACTAGCTGGGCTGCATGAAGAGTCCGAGGAATTTCTGTCCATAACCAGGCAGGCAGCATGGCTTCTGGTTTCTGAAGCACTCAATTTCCTTCCAGCCAAGCCCACTTTTGTGATCCAGCCGCAGAACACTGAAGTGCTGGTTGGGGAAAGCATCACCTTGGAGTGTGGGGTCTCTGGGCACCCCCACCCTCGCATCAGCTGGACACTTGGCACAGGCTCTCCTTTACCACAGGATTCCCGTTTTGCCATCACCAGCTCTGGAGGACTCTACATTCAGAACGTCACCTTCTTGGACCAGGGGCAATACAACTGCAATGCCAGCAACACTGAGGGATCCATCCAGGCTACAGCAAAGATCATAGTGCAAGGTGAGGAGTCCCTGGCTGACGTTATTTCTGGAATAAACACTCAATCAGTGGGTGTGTATTTAAGCCATGTACATTGTGACTGGTTTTGTTCCCATGAACTGAGAATTAATTCACTCTTGCTGTGCGAATTTTTGCCTACTGCTCTGTCATTGCTTTCCCCTTCAGATTCTCCCAGGTTTCTCCTTATCCCCACCGATCAGACGGTAACTGAGGGGCAAAGCGTGGATTTCCCCTGCTCTGCCGAAGGTCATCCTCCACCTGTTATTGCCTGGACAAGGGCAGGTACTTCCTCATCTGTCTGGGGTTTTCTTTCTTCCGTGCCACCCTCTGTAGGGTGTGGGTGAGAACAGTTAAGCTACTGATCCAGGGCAATGAATTGCAGTGATGATGCATAACAGATGGTGAGTTAGTACGCACTGCAGCACAGGCCTAGTCATGCTAGTTGTCTTAGATCACCAAGGATGTTAAGTGCTGAGGAAGGAAAGTACACTTTTAGGTCTCTGATAGCCTAAGTCATCATGTGGGAAGGAAGCAGTGTACATTTTTTCATCCACATGAAACCCTCAAAGCCTTGAACTTCCTCCTGTTGTGGCTTCTTACCTCATTCAAAAAGGCAAGGTCTGGACACTCCAGGTTGGTGGGTATCACTGTGCACCAGCTCTCCATCGTTGTCATTGATTTTGTCCTCTTGGAGACAGTGTTGCAGGAGAGCAGCAGTTCACCACTGACACACCTCTGAGGTTTCTTTTCGCTTAGGAAAAAACACTTTGGGCCAACAGGTGGTGGTGAACTTTTGAAGTCTCGGGTGGTTGTCAGCTCTGGCTCCACTGAGTTGATCCCATCGAACACTTTCTGGGACAGAAGCCAATAATGCTTGGCCCAGAGGCCCTCCAACTTTTCCTCATGCTTCACAAGCCATAATTAATGGTTTAGTGCTGTGGAGAATTCATGGCTATTGTATCCCAGCTTCCACAGCAATAGCCCTGACACTGAGCTAAGAAGGACCAGCTGAAATTCTCCTTGACCAGAATGTTCTCCATCTCCTTTAACCTGTTCCATTCCCCTGTCCAGATTTCGGAAGATACCTCTTAGAGAGAGAGATTGAAAGGAGCACAGTGACAAGAACTAGGATTATTAAGAAGACTGTTTTATAACCAGGTTTGGTAGGTCACTCAGCAATGCAAAGGTTAACTAAACATTACAGTGCTTTAATAGAAGACATGCTAAGAACAAGGCAAGAGAAAGAGAAATGATGGAACATAGCTTGTTCTCAAAACCACTCTTGAAAGTGTACAAAGGATTCAGATTCCCTTTGGTATGAGAGATGACTAAATAGCAGACCCCTTGGTTTAGAGCAAAACTGAGTATTTTAAGAAAATTGTCAGTAAACTAAAAAGTGCAAAACCTGTGTTTTGGTTTAGTAAAATATTTAGCAAGCATTTAACTCTGCTTTTTTGACCAGGTGGGCCTTTGCCAAATGACCGGAGACATAGCATCCTCTCCACTGGTACCCTGCGGGTGATGAGGGTTGCTTTACATGACCAAGGTCAATATGAATGCCATGCTATCAGTGCCATCGGTGTAAGGAGCCTCCCAGTACAGCTGTCAGTGACCCCTCGAGGTAAGCTGGTAAAAGCTAGAGTTGGTGGGTAATAAGGGCTGGCAAATGGGTTTCATTAAGTTTATATTATGCTAAATAATGCGTTGTCTGACAAGGCAGGGAATTGCCCTAATTCCCCTGAGTTGTGATTTTGCTTTTGCCCAGGAGCAGAAGTCTAGCCGTAAAAGCTCCATCAATTGTTGGGAAATTCTAACAAGTTTTCCAGAGTGCCAAGATCTATAAATTGGAAGAAGTTGCTTCAGTTTTCGTTATTTGAAAATTTGTTTTGTTGTCTAGAAAGTATATAGTTGCGAGGATGAAACTCATCTGATTTGGTCAGTAAAAGGGAGAAGGGACTGTATCAGTCTGCATCTGAAAGAATAAACATTAGGGCAGGGTTTGTATGATCAGAAATGACCAGTTACTTTGACAAGTTACCACTCATCAGATGAACGATGATATCTGACCAGCTGAGTGAAAAATGAAGATGTGGGCTTTTTACTGTCTTTGGGAATTGTTATTATGAATAATGATTTTGGTAAAGAAAAGGAAACAGAGGATGTTTGTTGGAGACTTTGGAGAAAGTTTTATTAATTAAATTCTTGGTAATTCTTTTTTTCTCCTATTTTTAATTTTGGCTTTCCTACCAAATGAATTATACTTTTTTTTTAATTAAATATTCTGCAGAAAAGCAATAACTTATCAGCAGGATTTACCTCTGGTTCGGATATATTTGTCTTAAACACTAGCTACTGGATTGTAGTTCAATCTAAATTCAGGTGTTCTAGAATCAAGCCTTCATAAAACACAAGTCATGTAGAAATGCTTTCATGTTTTTATTTTCTTTTTTATTCCCATGTACATGATCTTTTTCAACAAGAAAACATCCCTGCTGTTTCACAAACGTGCTAGAATTTTACCAGTGGTAAACTGCAGAGAAGGAAACCAGCTAGAAACATGTGAAAGCAGTGATGCTTCAGATGAAGAATTCCCAGATTACTTCAAGACCAGGGGGATCCATATGATCAGTTAGTGTGACCTGACTAACACATGCCACAGAGCCTCATACAATAATTCCTGAATCAATTCACGATAGTTATTTCAGCTAGAGCATCTCTTCTAGAAAGTCTTTGACTTAAAGATCCTGACATATTCCTGTGTAATTGTCCCAAATCGAGACATGAATAGTAGCAGAAAATAATAAATGTAGATTATGGAGGACTTGGTAGAGAGACAGAGAACATGGTTACTGACACCGCTTTGAAGAACTCTTGCAACAGCAGAAAATGCCCAGCAGCTCTGATTTCACAGTAGCGAGATGTTTAAAACATGGATGTGGCTGTTTTCCTTAATGCATTTCTTGTGCTGATGACTCTTTTTCCTGTGTTGCACAGTGATACCTGTGTTTCTTCATCCCCCTCAAGATGTGGTGGCAGAGACAGGCCAGGATGTTGCAATTACCTGTGCTGCCCAAGGAGATCCACGGCCCACCATAACCTGGGTCAAAGTAAGAGACTATTGCTTGATAGTCACCACAGGCCCTGCACAACTCTGGTTAAACAGCTCTCCCAGCTCGGTCTCTTTGTGCACTAGACATGGAAGAAGTTGTTCTTGAAGAAATGTTCAGACTAACTTTTCCACTGATTGTGGTTTTAAATGGTTTAAAAAAATGTTTATTTTTCTCAAGCTTTAAGCCGAGCAATGCAGATTGCCTTTTTCTCTTGCTTTTCCTTCCAGACAAGTCATGTCCTTCCAAACTACTGACCTTCCAGCGTGTTATTAACATTGTTTGACTGTTCCTGGAAAGTACTGAAAAAAGATACTTTTTAAGTAGTTTGTCCTTATTTCCAGGTTTCCCACTGGCAGAAGTGGGATGCAATGCTTTCGTGTAACAATTTTGGCTGGCTCCAGCTTTGATGGGGCAAAGCCATGGTCAGTCACAACTACGCTGCAGTTTGGCTACTGTTTTAAAAAAAAAATCATTAGGTGGAGCTCTTCAGACTTCGCCCTGCTGTGCCACAACAGCTATGACCTTCACGGGGACCTACCATACCTGTGAGCACAGTCAGGCATGGAAGAAATTACGGGGAAAATGCATGAGCCTCAGTTACCTGCAGAGGTCTCTTAGAGGTGATCTGCAGCTTGCCTTGGGCTGCCCAGAGTCAGCAAAAGCTGGTGTAATTGCAGTTCAAGGTCAGGAAAATCCATCAGTTTCAGATGGCCCCCAAACTGAAGGTGTTTAGAGCTTATGTGGCTCTAAATTTCTGTGACAGCATGCGGATACAGCACTCACTCCTGCCAGCTGGTCTGTGAGAAGTGCAGTGAAATGCATGCAGTGCTTCTGCCTTGCAGTGGGTGCCCGAAGGCAGATCAGGGTGAAGGAGCTGAACAAGGATGCCACTGCAGTGGGTTCAGTAAGGCAGCATCAGATGTGCTTTTGTGCCTTTCTGGGTTTTTTGGAAGAGCAATGCTAACATCTGGTGGCCGCACTAGTTAATCACATCTGTTGATGGGTTTGCTGGGAAGGGTGAAGGCTGAAGGCTGGGATGCTAGGAGGCTTTCCACACACTGACGCCTTTTTTGTCTTTTGATCATGCAACAGGAGGGAATTCAGATCACGGAGAGTGGCAAGTTCCACGTAAGCCCGGATGGGACCCTCTCCATCCAAGACCTCGGCGTGGCTGATCAGGGCAGATACGAGTGTATAGCAAGAAACCCCTTTGGCTTCACCTCCAGTACTATGCAGCTCACTATCACTGGTAGAGTATCTCCTGTGATCCTTTAGCACCTTCTCTGCTCTCATGTAAGGGAGGGGTTGCGCTGTAATGATGCCTTTGCTTTGAAGGATAATTCTGTTAATTCTTTAGCTTCTTTATAGAGAGGCCATTCACAGACACGATGAGACAATCTTTCAGTTGTGTAACACCGTACACGTCCTGGCTGTTCCTCACTGTTATCTCAGCTGAGATGCAATTGCACAGTGCAAAGGAAAAGGTGTTGTCTTAAACTACCTCCTGCAAGCCTGCTTTGTCTCACACTGCAGTGCGCTGACAGCGTGCTTGTAGTTACTGTGTCTCCGTTGAGAGGCAGTAACTTATTAAAATGTGCTAACATGCTTGCAAGTCACTGTCTGACCATAACCTCCTGCACTAGGGGAGGAAGAATGAGAACAACATTGTCAGTGCAAACATAGGGTTTTAAAAATTCACTAAATCCTTTGGGGATGGGAGACGATTCTCTAGTTTTCAAACTACATCTCTGTGTATTAGGGAAGGCTAAGCAGAAACTGTAATGAATAAAGAAGAGTCACTCTCCTGCTAATCAAACCAGAGGTCAAGTGTGGAAATTGTGCTTCTTGGAGGGTAAGGAAGAACTGATAAGGAAAAAAATTCAAAGGCGAGCAATAAGGTTAAAAACTTAAGTAGAGGCATATTTCTCAAGCACGCAGGAATAACCAGCATGAATAGTGAGTAGATTATTAGACAAATTTAACATCATTTTCTATACAGGGATTGTATGCAAGGAGATGAGAATAATCTGTAATTTCTTTGTTGTTTAAAATTATTCATAAGATAATTGCTATGATTTATGCCTGATTGGTACCTCATTTTCCAGCTGCTTGTTGCACTACGTCCATAGCCCAATGGGAACGGGCTTGCTTATCTGTAACAAAGGCCCTGTGTATTGTCCCCCAGAATGACAGGGAGGTGGGTCATATTTAGAGCCATGTTTCCAATCTGTGGACCACAGTTAGGTCTGAAGGCAAATTTAGGGTCAAATAACTTAATAGAAATGACATTTTGTGCTGGCCAAAGCTTAATAAATTAATTAATGCTTTAAAAATGCATTCTATAGTATTTTTTAAGAATTTAAGTGCTTCCTTCTGAAGGTATTCAAACAACAGCTTTCCTTTTTATTTTAAATTGTGTTTGATGTGTTAACACTAAATTTGAACTGAATTAGAAATGCTTCAGAAAGGAAAAATCAATGTATAAACAATACATTAAAATGAACTTTATGAGTTTTAGAAGTTTACTTCATGGGAAGACAATGCACTATTTTGGGGTAGCCCACTGTAATTTGTACCTTTTCTTTTTCTGCTTTAGCCACAAACCAAAATAGATGTTTATATGGAAAGCACTACAGCAACAGACTCCATATGTGTTCCACAGACATCTCCCCCAAAAGTCACCTGTTTTACAGTAGCTTTTCTGTCAGTTAATTTCTCTTTCAGAATATCTATTATAAAGTTTCATGTTCTTTATGTGGCAAATGGTAATGGTGTTCTACATGCAGTGGAGTTACTATGATGCTCATACTGATATGTAGAGTTTCTTGAGCTTGGAAGAGAGATTATTAACAAAGTAAATTAAGAAATTGGTATTCTCTCTCTCTTTTGGAAAGCCATGGATGTCGGTCGGAGTGGTGACATGTTTGTAGCCACATCAATACGGGAAGCCATCAGCAGTGTGGACTATGCTATTAATTCAACACGCACTGAGCTGTTTAGCAAGTAAGTGCATGAAGCACCAACATCAGAGATGTGAAGCAGAAAAGAGATAAAAGAGATGCTGAACAAAGCTTTTTGAAATCTCATTTTATTGGTGACAGTCTATAAATAAAAGCTACACTATTGTTTCATGTACTGGAGATTGAAGCTACACCATGTAGATGTAAGAATGAGATAGAAATTCAAAACAGGAAGGTGTTTGGGATTCTGGAAACACCTTATATATTAATATCACCTTCTATGTCATATATATCTGCTACATGCATTTTGTCAGCTGGAGCTGGCTCTAGAGACAGCGCATAGAAAAGAAAATAACCAGCATAGTCATTTTATAAATGCAACTGACTTAGTGCAGGGTGAATAAAAATAATAATGTAATTACAACCATTTCCTTAATGAGAAATTACTTCCGAGTAAATGGAAATTCCCTCCTCTTCTATCCAAAAGTAAGCTTTTTATTGAAAAGATAAACAGTTTGTGTAAGCCAAAAACCTCTGGGTTTTAGCTGTTGAAAAGTGAAAAATACATTACTATAGCAGAAAAAATAGAGATGCTGAGGAAATTAAATGTGCGCATTTTCCTGGGGAAAAATATCCTGTCTTTAAGCACCTGCATATGCAGGCAAGCCACATCATTCATATGCACTAGATTTTGGGGTTCAGCATCAGACAAGGCTTAGAACCTGCCTCCTGCTGCCTGCGGTGTCTCGTTGCTCTGAACAACATACTCATTTTAATATTTCTGCATCACTTTTAATTCCTTGAAACAGGCGCCCCAAGACTCCCAATGACCTTCTGGCTCTCTTCCGTTACCCCCGGGATCCCTATACCATTGAAACAGCCAGGGCGGGTGAGATCTTTGAAAGAACCTTGCAGCTGATTCAAGAACATGTGCAGCAAGGCTTAATCGTGGATATGAATGTCACAGGTATGAAAGATGTATTTCCCTTCTTAACTCTGAACAGATTTCTGGGTAAGATTTAATTAAAACAACAACTTATCCAGAAAGATAAAACGTGCGACGTTGTACCGAAAGTCTAGATCAGTAACTTAAGAAATGTGTTGTCAGGGTTGCAATTCTCTCTCTTACATCTAATGATTTTTATAACAGCCAGAGGGCTGGTCTTGTGGTTGCCATACCAATCTGGTACTCGGGAAACTGTAGTTCAGTTCCCCATTTTGCTAAAGATTTCCTGAGTGGTTATTAAGGCCCTAATTCTTAAAAATATTTAGTCATCTACCTCCCATCAATTCCGAAGAGGAGTGGGCATGTAAGTACGTTTATGGATCTGAGATTCAGTCCCTCTGCAGGGGGAAGAGAGACATTTCCTTTATATGAAGGAAAAGTCTCATACACTGCACATTTCTACCTATACATGTTAGTCATCATGTACATTTGGGCACGTAAATATTTTTGCCTGTCTGGATCTGTTCCAGCCTGTGAGGAGTCTCGCTCCAAGCTGCAGGTCTAGTCTGGGCTAGTCGGACTGCAACCTCTTGTCCTCGCGGCCCTGTCAGCATCCGCACGACTCAGCCTTATTCAGCGCTTTCACGGAGTGTAGTGTCCCGGCAGCCACTGACGGCTTCCCTGCTGCTCGTCACGTATAATTTGGATGATCAGTTATGCTTGAGGCTGCAGTAATAACCCAGATAGACATAAAAATAAACCCAGTGCTGACTGCAGAATGGAGACCAAGACCACCCTCACAGCTTGGTCTTCTGTTTAATGTTTCAGGTTTCAAGGTCTGTGCAGTTTATACTAAACTCTTTTCTCCTCCTTTTCTTCTCTTTGGGCGTGATGTGCTTGGGCCTGATATGATCCTGTGCTTCAGTTACCTTGCATAAAGCACATAGCAATACCAAGATCAGAGATCAGGTCTTCATGCCCATCACAAAAATCCCAGAAACAGATTCCAGTCAGAGCCCTTATATGGGATGGCGGGATCTAGATGGCTAATGTGGCCGTGGTCTGATGAGTTGCTTTTGCATTTACCTTTGCAGGCTATCGTTACAATGACTTGGTCTCCCCTCACTACCTGAACATGATCGCCAACCTGTCTGGCTGCTCTGCACACCGCCGTACACCCAACTGCTCCGATATCTGCTTCCACAAGAAGTACAGGACCCACGACGGCTCTTGCAACAACCTCCAGCACCCTATGTGGGGTGCGTCTCTCACAGCCTTCCAGAGACTCCTCAAGCCAGCCTACCAGAACGGATTTAACCTCCCCCGGGGATTTTCTTTGGCAGAAGACTCCAGGGACCTGCCCCTTCCATTACCCCGCCTTGTCTCCACTGCCATGATTGGGACTGAGACCATCACCCCAGATGACCAGTTCACTCACATGCTCATGCAGTGGGGCCAGTTTCTGGACCACGACATGGACCAGACAGTGGCAGCCATTAGCATGTCCCGTTTCTCCGATGGGGCACCCTGCAGCGAGGTGTGCAGCAACGACCCTCCTTGCTTCTCCGTCATGATTCCTGGGAACGACCCCCGTGTGAGGAACGGGCGCTGCATGTTCTTTGTCCGCTCGAGCCCTGTGTGTGGCAGCGGGATGACCTCGTTGCTAATGAACTCCGTCTATGCCAGGGAGCAGATCAACCACTTGACCTCTTACATTGATGCCTCAAATGTTTACGGCAGCACCGAGCAGGAATCGCAGGAGCTGAGGGATCTGAGCAACCAGAGTGGATTGCTGAAGCAAGGGCAAGTTGTGCCCAGCTCGGGGAAGCACCTTCTTCCCTTTGCCGTGGGGCCACCCACCGAATGCATGAGAGATGAGAACGAGAGCCCTGTGCCGTGCTTCCTAGCAGGAGACCACCGTGCCAATGAGCAGCTGGGTCTCACATCCATGCACACTCTTTGGTTCCGGGAGCACAACCGCATTGCCAATGAGCTATCAACCCTCAATCCCCACTGGGATGGAGATCTCGTATATCACGAGGCACGGAAGATTGTGGGTGCCCAAATGCAACATATCACCTATGCCCAGTGGCTCCCCAAGATCCTTGGGGAAGCTGGAATGAAGATGCTGGGTGAGTACAAAGGCTACAACCCAAACATCAATGCGGGAATCCTCAATGCTTTTGCCACCGCTGCCTTCCGCTTTGGGCACACCTTGATCAACCCCATTCTGTATCGGCTGAATGAAACCTTCCAGCCCATCCGCCAAGGCCACATCCCCCTGCACAAGGCCTTCTTCTCCCCTTTCAGGATCACACAGGAGGGTGGGATCGACCCCCTCCTCCGCGGGCTGTTCGGGGTGCCTGGGAAAATGCGGGTACCCTCAGAACTCCTCAACATGGAGCTGACAGAGAAGCTCTTCTCAATGGCACACTCAGTCTCACTGGACTTGGCTGCTATCAACATCCAGAGAGGGCGAGACCATGGCATCCCACCTTACAATGATTTCAGGGTCTTCTGCAACCTCTCATCTGCACAGGAGTTTGAGGACCTCAGAAATGAGATAAAGAACTTGGAGATCAGGGAAAAGCTCAGGAGGTACGGTAGCCTGGCCAGGCTTGGAGGCATCGCAGTCACTGAAAATCAGTCTGTGAAAAGTTACTGCTCTTCCTAGAACATCCATCAAATAACCTTCCCCAGATATTACTACCCACAGATGTTCAGATAGAGTAATAGCTTTGGTTTAAGAGTGGGGCAAGACAAATTAGATCTCTCCAAGTGATCATTCTGGTTCTGAGTGGAATGTCATGAGGGATTGGAGTGGTATAGTTTGGAAGCAGATTGAGCCTTGGAGCTATTTTCCAGTGAGACTAAATTGCATCTTATCTGCACTGGCTGACATTAGGTTACTCCTTCCAAGGCATGCTCATTGTTTTTCAGACAAGACTATTAGAAATGTTGTCCAGATGAGTTTCTTGTATACACATTCCTATGATGGAATCAGGTCTCTTATCTTCACTCTTTGACAGTCTCTTACCTTTTTTTCAATCTTTTATCCTGCAGCTTATATGGAACTACCAAAAATATTGACCTGTTTCCAGCACTGATGGTGGAGGATCTTGTCCCTGGTACCAGGGTTGGACCAACACTGATGTGTCTGTTAACAACGCAGTTCAGAAGGCTGAGAGATGGAGACAGGTATTGTCGTTAGAGTCAACCCAGTCTTTGGTATTCTATTTGGGGAGATTTGCTCCTTGCAGGAAACACGGAGGGAACAGAACCTGTGATTTTTCTCCAGTTGTTCCTCATCTTACGATACAGGGAAGGGTCTCCTCTGTCCAGTGTATTTGCAAAAGCACTTGCAACAATTACAATCCTTTTCTGATTTAATGATTTCCATTCCACTGCAGGACATCGGACACTGTTGAAGATATGTCCAATGTCCCATGAAAATGCTAGAACATCTCTCAGGGAGCTTCCTTCTCATTCCCATTTGCTGCTCATGCTAACACGACTCTTCTTGCCCTGGTGATGCACTTAGGGGAGATGCTTTGTGGGCCCAGCAACCCATGTCCTAACTGCTACGGTAGAGTTGTCTGAGCCTCAGGATTCCCCTGCAAGGGATTGTATCTGGAGTAAGTAGTGTCACTCTGCAGCTCAGGTCAGCAGCTCACTGGGATTCATGGGAGACTGTCTTCATAGCTATGTGAAGCCCTCCTAAGGGCAGGCCCTGTTTGCCATTAAACACGGCATGGGAAACTGGAATAGAATCTCCTTTTGAGGGGTCTGGGTGCTGTCATACAGATGTAGGGCAACTCTTCTCCCTCTCAGCCTCACTCTCCATCATCGTCTTGTACTCTTGAGTCACGCTATGATCTGCAAATCCTGCAGATTTTGGTACGAGAATCCCGGGGTCTTCACACCAGCGCAGCTGACTCAGATCAGACAGACATCCCTTGCTCGTATCATCTGTGACAACAGTGACCACATTCAGCAGCTCCAGAGAGACGTCTTCCAGGTGGCATCATACCCGCAGGGCATGGTTGGTTGTGAAGAGATTCCAGCAGTGGATCTCCGCTTGTGGCAGGATTGTTGTGAGGGTAGGAATGAGGCCATTCTAGCACCGACTGACATGGGGACGATTCTGGGTGGCATTCCCATTACGTTGTCACTTTATATGACATGTCAGGAGCTGGTTTAATGACACACGTTACTTCTCTGTGGGAAGCAGAGCCACATGTGAGGCAAATGGATGCAAAGAGGAAAATAGCTGCGTCAAATCTGACCAAAGGTCCACCTAGTTCAGGGCTTCTGTCTCACAGCAGCTAAAAGCTCATGCTCAGGGGAAGAGACTAAAATGGGGCATTGGCACAGTGGTCCCTACAATGTACAGTAGCTGAGGAACTTTGAGCTAGAAAACGGCATTGAGGGCATTGTATTTAATCAAGACTTGTGGATTTATCTTCTTGCTATCCTATCTGAGCAATTCCCATTTCTGGCTTCCACAGCATCCTGTGGCAACAAATCCTCCAGCTTATTACTGCGTGAAAGTTGTAACATCTCTTTTGGTTTGTTGCTAGCCTCTAAGCAGCTCACAGAGCCCCCTGATTTTGATGAATGCTCATTCCCCTGATCACCTTCGTGCCGTTCAGGAGTCTGTAAAACTCTGCTATTAAACAGCAGATCCTGCCCTGGTCCCTTTGTGCTACATTCTGGCTACAAGTGTCCAGCCAAGGCATGGTAATCCATGCAGGATGCATGCCCTATACACCTTTGCTGCCTGCTTCCCTCCAGCGTAACTGATGTGTTGAGGGTGGACAATGAAGGAGGGTAGCACTGCTTTGTTCACAGACAGTTCAAGCCAAATGGTTCTGCCTGAAGCATAAATGCTCATTCCAGATTCTCCCTTCCTTCCCAAGACTGCCAGACACGTGGACAATTCAAGGCTCTTTCCCAGCGGTTCCGAAGCAAGAGGTCTCCCAGATTCAGCTACCCAGAAGAAAACCCTTCCAAGCACAAGCCTACATTTCCCAGGTCTGGTAGAACCATTTCTTATACCTCTGCTTTCTGAAGAGCACGAGAAGTTTGTAATAACTCTGTCCATTCAGGCTTTTGAAATTGGCATTCTGCACTGAGGCCTGGAGATCAGGAGTGTTTCAGTAACTAAATGCAGAGCTTGATCCAAAGTCCTCCAAAGGAGTAGGGATCTTTTTCCTTTGTTTGAACTGCCACCAGATGAAGCTCTTGTCTTACTGAGAGGACATGTGAATACCCTTGCTGATCCTTTGTCCCTGTGCACCTTCACAGTCTTGGGAGAATGACAGAGAAGACCATTTTAGGGACAGGTTTTAAAAATCCCCAAAACTGTTTCCAACCACACACAACACTAGCCAGGGGATTTAGGTAGATCAGGCAGTTGTGCAACTATTTGGTTGGCATGTCTTGGCATGTGGGCCCTTCTGTGCCCAATTTGATACTTAATCTAAGGCTGATGTTAGAGAAGGCAGAATGATTCTCCCATCCAGAACATTGATGTTTCCATTATCCTGTTTCCTTTCTATCTCTGTCTCCAGAAATGAGGTGCCTTCTCCAAGCCCTACCTCCAGAGAGAATCTCGAGTCTCTTGTGGCTGAACTAGAGAAGACGGTTGCTTCCCTACAGAAACAGGTAAAATTTTGTGTCCCAGTATTTGTCTTCCATGGAGTCACAGCATGAGCAGGATTTATCTACGAGCTATGGAGGTTGGCAGCCTCTGCAGCTCCTGTGCGTTTAAGAGCCAACAGCAACCCGCTGATCAGAGGGAACTAGCAAGCAGGTACAGAAGAGGGAAAGTAAGGAGAGAAGAGATGAAGTTGAGCTCATACCTCTACAACGGCAAGTCGAAATGCAAGTCTGAACCTCAGAGAGGATGGCTTGAGCTGGTACTGTTAATTTGTATTTGGGACACAGGAAAGATCATATGTGCAGTTTTGGCAGCTCAGATGATGAATGGTAATTCAATTGTATTTGCCTGGATACCTGTCAGGTCATGGCATTTGGCATCAGGAGGGCAGAATGCTCTTCTTAAAGCTAATGTTTTTTGTGTCATCCCTGCTAGGTAAATGTCCTAGAGAGTCAGCTGAGGTGGCACCACAGGAACACTAGTGCGTATGGACAGGGGAAGAGGACTGGAGACAAATGGAGAAAAAGATGACCACGTTGCCTGTTCATACAAGGTCAGTATGTTTGCTCTGAGCTGGGCTGGGGTCCAGCAGGTAGATCAATGTGCCATTGCTGAGCATGTGGTGGGACACTTGAGCAGTCTTCACGTATATAAAAGACTGTTGCAGAAAGGAATGGAGCGATCCAGTGATGAGTGAGACAGGAGGTAATAGGCTTAAATGTAGCAGGTTAGACACCATTTCTAACAGTAATGATTAGTGACTCACTAGAATGGGTTGTCTGGGGACGTTGTGCTATATCCATTCCTGGAGGTCTTTTAAGAACTGGTTTGGCAAAGATGGAGAAAGACATAAGTACAGGATGGACTACGTGGACTGGGTGAGGTCTCTCTCAGGCCTTTTCTCCCGGGACTCTGGGCAGATTTCTTCTAGCAACACTTTAATACCACAACCCCAAATCCAACAGCCTCTTTGGGGAGCGATATCACAGAGCACAGTCATGGGGTAGATGGACTGGTTCCTCCTTGGTGTAACAGGAACATCTGGCAGATGGAGCAATCCCTTATTTGCTTATGTATTGACAGAGATTTCCCCCTCAGAAACTGAGTCACTACGCACATCTCTTCTGAGAGCACCAGTCCCCTGTTGGCTCAGCGCTAGCCAAGGGAGTGAGATTGTTCAGGTGTGCATTTAAGGTCACTGTAAGCACCTGCCGGCCTGGGGACTCCTGCTGCCACTCTGTTGTGGCAGGATCAGTCTCCAAGGTTTTGGTAGAAAGCTGCAAGTCCTAGTTCGCTCTATCTAGGGGCAATGGGGAAACAGAATGAGAACCCTGGTTTCCATGGATGTCTCTCTTTCAAGGCTGCAGAGGGTGAACAACTCACTGGCACCTGCCAGTCTGGAGGAGGTGTTAATAGTTTTTATATGTCACAAATGGCTACTCCAGGGACAAGAGCAGATGAGTTATGCAGAAGTGCTGTTCTGCCAGGCAGTCTGTGCTCTAAGGAGCATCCTCTGGAAGTCAGGTTACAGGTGGGAGCAAAGGAAGGCTGCTTTGCCCAGATAATCTCAGTGGAAAGCAGAGGGGGAAGCCTGAAGACTCACCATACTGGTTTCCAGTCTGATTTGATTAGTGGGTCCTTGCAGACTTTCTAGTGGAATGTCAATCCCCTTTAGACATTTTACAACCATAGTATGGTTGTATGCAGTATGACACTTGTGAATTAGCTTTTGCTTGTCGTGTTTTGCAGATCCTTGAGCAACACTGGGGGGGGTCACAGAGCCTTTCAAAAGTATCTCTTTGGTTTTAAAGGGCTCTTACTATTTTCATGCTGCAGTTATACATGCCCCAGACCTGCCAGACACTGTACAGACAGCAATCTCTACCTCAAACTCTCTCCAATACAGCTTGTTTGCTTTCCTGTGCCATTTCAGGTGCCCCACGATCTGCACTCCTGCTCTCCACCGGCCAGTTCAATCCACGCCTAAAGGGCTCCAGAACAGCAGCCTGCAAGACCCAGCAATGCTCTGCCTCCTCTCACACCTCCTGTATGGCTCCCTGTCCCAGGACGACTGTACTTCTGCCTGTACCGAACCCTCTGCACTGACTGTTTGTGACCCCCCTCAGCCCCTGACTGTTTCTACATTCATCAGCCTCCAGGGAATAGGTTCTCCCTCTGCACTGCCCCATTTAATGGTGGCAGACTAGCAGTCTGCCAAGATGCCGCTTTCTGCCGTAGTCCCCAGCACAGGAAATGGAGGATAATTGAAGCTGCTTTAGTGCCACCATTCTGCTTTTCTCTTTTTCCCATGCAATGCTGTCATCATCCACCGCCCCTTGTCTGCAATGTCCCATGGCACCCAGGCTAAACAATTTATTTTGAGGCAAAATCTTCCTCAGATAAGCTATCTCCAAGTTTTGGTGCCAGGAAGCCCCTGGAGAAATCTTACTGTGGTTTAAAAAAATGAAACAAACATAAAGCCCCAAACAACCCCCCAGCAAAAAGAGCAAGAGCAACCACAGGGCCCCGGCAAGCACTGTTGGCTGGGCTTGCAGTTCATGCCAGCAGCAACGAAATGAGCTCAATGCCTAGGGAATCTCCCGGCTGTTTGGGTGCCTCCAAATAGGATGCCAGAAACAGAAGAGCGTGGTGGCCCGCGTTGCTGTGATCAGCCACTGTGCTTTGCCAATCATTTGATAATGAGTGGAGCGTCCTCAATTATATTACCGTGTGAGCGAATCTACCGGTAGTTACATGCCCAGTGCTAAGAAGCTTTTTCCTAAACATGAACTGCATTCTCTAAGTTTCTGCCCTTTCGGGTTTTTAATTGGATTTATGTTTCTCTTCTTCTTTCTCCCAAAAGGCTTATAGCTGGAAGATGTATTTAGAGTGTGAACATAACAGGACCTGAAACAGAACCTCAGACAATTAAATGTAATGGGCTCTCTCATTAATGGAAGGGAGCTGCTGGTTTCCGTCAATTAGTACGGGAGAACACTATGTGCAGTATTTGACACATCGATGAATACAAAGCTCTGTTTGTGTTTATTGCTCCCAGGTGCTCTGCAACTAAACCAGGACTGCGTAACCAGCTTTGCTGGATAGATGTTATGGTTTTGTTGCTCTTTGGAGGTGCTTTTTAGTGGTGCTAGAACCAAAGTCCCTGTGTAGCAACCATAGCCCAAAATCTGTGGACAGGTTGGATTTTAATACATTAATCCAAGCCAATTGCAGGGACTAAGAGAAATACTTGATCCATTAGACTATGCCTTCCTTTCTTTTTCACTTTCTCTTCCTGTGTCCTCCCTCCTCTCTTCCCATGGTGCAAGAATCAGAAACTTTTATGAGCATGCCTCTTCTTTTCTTCTCTTTTTTTTTGTTTTTTAAAGGTGTGTTATAGTTCCAAAGTTCCAAAGGGATTCGAAGCAGCAGGGATGCTCCTGGAAGTTAATAGGAAAATAAAAAGATACTAGAAAAAGACTGTGATTTGTCATCTGTTTCCCGGCGCGGGATTCTGAGCTGTGCGTGCGTGTCCTGTGTGGATACAAGTGTGCAGTGATGAGTGTGTGTTATGCATGTCTGGTAGGTCAGCTCAGAGGCAGTATTTAGTCCTCAGGGATGTTTATCATTTTCAAGTACTCTTTCATTTAGATGCAAATCGAGATCCAAAGCCTTGTGTGTTATAAATCAGCTGCACTTGTCTATCGCTTGCACCACTAGAGAATCTAATCTGGCAAAGGTCAATAAAGGTAAATCAGTCTCCAGCCTCCTTCTGCAAACCGCAAGTTTACCAAGTCCCCATTCAAAATAGCAAGGTGCAAACCTCCTGTGCTTGATCTAATCAGATAATCTCCCTAAATGCATAAGCAAGCAGGCCATTTGCCTTGTGATGGAGCATGACGTGAGGAGTAGACTCAGAAGTGCTGCAGAAATACATCAGGAGTGGGTGTCCTCCACCTTTTTCTCATGTGTTGCAAGCTCTGATGCCCCCCACCCTCTGTTCCTATAGCCAAGCTAAAAGCGAGAAAAATACACCCAGAAATTAAAGAGCGGTGCACAACACCAAGAGCGAGGCTGTATGCTGGGCAGGTGGGGGAAGACCCCAGGGGAATTCTCCATATATCCAAATGCTACTTTCTGGTGTACAGAGAGCAGAATATTTGTTAAAGACTCCCTGCACCCTTTCCCACTTCCCTCGTGTGCAGCGATGGCAGCGTGCCCTCCTGGAGCGTCCCGTGCTCCTCCTCCTGTGCTGGCGAAGGAGGGGGAACAAGCCAGCTCCAGACCCAAATGTTCAGATCTAGTTTTTGCAGCTTGTTTGGCCATCACGGGGCACCCAGAGGCAGCCCACGGCCGGCCCCCAGCTCTTCGCCCAGGCACTGGACGAGTTCTCATATACCATGCAGCATCCTCCAGTTCAGTTTTCTAATGTCCATGATTTTATTTACTATAACAAAAATGTCTTTCTGCAAATACTAGACCCGGGATCGTTTGCCAATCTGGCATCCTAAAGAGGGTTTTTCATCAAAAAAAGATTCCCAGTTAGTCGTATAGCAGTAGTGTCTATGTGCCCACCCACCCAGGGAAAGGCTGTTGGAGGGACATAAGTAGTAGCCTTCAGCCTAGGCCAGTGCAGTAAATCTCTCCTTTCTTTAAACAGTCTTTCAAAACCAAACCACACACCCAAAGTCAACTGCACGGAGCGGTTACAGCAGAGGAGGATCACAGTAGTAGGCTCAAGCACAGGAGCTGAGTTCCTGGGGAGCAGGTCCCACCGAGAGGTGCCAGCCAAAAACCTCCCACGAGCGAGGTGGAAACAGTTAAGTGACAAAACCCACATGGTGCCGGAGCGCGACCGGGGCTGTCGAGCGTCCGGGTGGGCTGGTGTGCGAGGGCTCTGCGCCGCGTGCCAACGGCCAAGCAGCAGAGCTCTGACCCACTTCAAATCGCTCCTCTACTCTGTTTTAACTCTTGCACGTTTGTGGATGCAATCATTTTCCTATGGAAAAAAATACCCTCCCACACAAGTGCAATCGAGATTATTAACTGGAGTCTGCCACTTGTCACAAGAGCTGCTTAAACAACAGAGAGCTGCGTTTACCGGTGCTCCGGTAGCAAGTATGGGAGTGCACTTTAAAATAATAATTAGAAAAAAAAAAGCTCTGCTCTCCTTGTTCGAGTGCAGCCAGCTTTACCCAATGGAGCAGGTTCCAGCTGTGGCCGTCTCGCCAGATGCGCCGGCAGGTCTGAGCGGGTGGCTCCCACCTGCAAACCCGCCCCACCTGATCAGCTAGTTTCCCTTTCAGCGATGGGAAGGTCCCAGTGCCGGGAAGCCGGGTGCCCAGACGCGCACGGGGTGCTGAGCCGCGGGGCGGGTACGCCCGGCCTCGGCGAGTCCCACGGAGCGGGTGCAGGTGCCGGCGATGGAGCAGTTTGTGCGGAAGCACTTGACTTGCCTGGCATCTTTCTGGACCAAGCTCCAGCCCCGCTCCGGCCCGGACAGCTGCTCCCTGGGGTATTTTGGTTCCGATTCTGTTTCGCTGCACTCCGAGCTGACCGCCGTCTCCCCCATCCCAAAGTCCTCGCTCTTTATCGCTTTATACGCTTTCGCAGCCCGGAGCGCCGACGAGCTGAGCGTAACCGCCGGGGACAAAGTGCACGTCCTCAGAGAGGAGGGCGACTATGTCCCGGCCAGGAGGCTGCTGGGGGACCGGCCACGGGCTACGTGCCTGCGACCTGCGTGGCCAGTCTCAGCCAGGGAGCCTCCGCTCGCCGGCCTTAAGTACCCGGGCTCGGCGCGTTCACGCGGGAAGGTGGGTTTCCAAGAGCAGCACTGCACCGCGCTCCTCCGCTTGCTGCAGCCGGGAGCATCAGCTTCAGCTTGATGCAGCACCAAGCACCAGCCTGACCTGTGATCCCGGCTAACGAGGAAACCTGACGGCCCGGCCCGCGCTGGGCTGCTGGGGCTGAGCGAAATGGGGCTCCTGCCTGGCACGTGTGCATCACGCTGGCATCAGCGGTGAGCAGCCAAACCTGCCCTTTCTCGCCGGGGACTCGGTGGGAAATCCCAGTGCGGGAGCAGCACCGGCAATGCCCCAGCACCTTCCATCGCTGTGCTGCTGGCTGCCACCACCGGGTACCGCAGAGCTGCCACGGGCGCGTGCCACTGCTCCTCGTCCTTCGGTGCTGCATACCGGTGCCCACGGGCTTGGTTACCCCAGCACGGGCTGAGACCTGGCCAGCTCGAGTCAACAGTGACTGCATCTTGCCTCTCCCTGCGCCCCGTCTGCCCTTCCCTGCCCAGGCCGGTGGCCTGGCTCCTCTTTTTTCCCCCTCCCATAGTGGAGATGGACTCGCTCACCCACAGCGATGGCTTCAGAAGCCCCAGGGCTCATCCTCGCACGGTTCGATGGCAAATGCCGGCCCTTGACCCTGCTCCAGAGAGCTGAAGCAGCCCGAGGAGTTTGCAGCGGGCAGGCAGAGCAGGTCGCAGCGGGGAGCCGGTCCTGTGCCGGCCACGGTCGCTCGGTCCGACGGCAGTCCTGGCCACCCTCGTTAGAAAAAAAAAAAACGAGGCAACAGGTTGCACATAGGAAGCTGCAACAAGAGGCCACATGTGCAAAGAGGCAAAACCTGGTCAACACACCGTCCCCGAGCACCGGGGCTGGCAAGGGGCTCTGGCATGGGGACACCGGCACAGCAGCACCGGGGATGTTCCCCGGGATGTTGTTGCATCTTCCCCTTCCCCGCGGGTGGTTCCCAGGGCCGCAGCCCGTCCCCGGGCCCGCCGGCTCTGACCGGCCTCCGCTCTCCCCTCGCAGCTGGTACTTCAGCAAGCTCAGCCGCAGCGAGGCCGAGCGGCTCCTCCTCTCGCCGCCCAGCCAGCACGGCTCCTTCCTCGTGCGCGACAGCGAGAGCAGCAGGGGCAAATACTCCCTCTCAGGTAACTTGCTGCCGTTCACCCAGCGAAAACGAGCACAGGACACGGAATCGGGCGATGCCTTAGGAGCATCCTAAGGGGTTTGGGCAGCACAAGGGGAAAAAAACATGCAACTGTGTTTAGAGGGTTTTGCAGCATCTTGTTAAAATGCATTACCTGCGGAAAGCTCAGCGATGCTGCTGCACGCAGAGCCTGAGCCTTCGTCCCCGCTGTGCTCCTCTTCGCAGCGCGCCGCCACACCAGGGTCAGCCCCTTCCGCGTGGGCAGCGGCCCCGGCGGGGCCCTCGCCAGCACGGAGCAGCTCCTCGCCTCCCGCGCGGCCAAGCGGAGCGTCCCGCGGAGCCCTGCGCCCCGGCGGTGGCAACTGGTTTCCTTCTTTGAAGATGCCCGGTTAAAGAGAAACAAGGGAAAACTCAAAATGCAAAATTAGGAGTGCTTTAGTTCTCCCTTTAAAAAAAAAAAAAAGGGTGAGGGAACGGGGGTACGGACTCTGTCCTAAAAGAAGATGAAAATCATTCTGTATTTTTTACAAGAAATGGGAATCTAATTAGTCTATCCATCTTCTTAAATTGGTCTTTCTTAAACCGACAGTTAAAATACACTGTTAGTAAAACTGCCAGCCTTTTCCTTAACCAGCCGTGCTGGGGCTGGGCACGGTGTCCACGGGGCTGGGGCAACTCTCTGCTCCTGCTTTTTGCCCATTTGTCCTTCCCAGGCCAAAATGCACTTTTCTGCAATGTTTGCTCCGTATCAAAGACTGGAAACCGTTTTGTTGCAGATCCCTTCGACTCTGGAAATACCTGAGCTTCTACATTTATCCTCGAGTCTAATGAGAACACATTGCTTTTATATACTTTTTGTGCCAATTAATGTAGCACACATAAATCCAATTAGAGTATTAATCCCAAATTGCCAGCTCACTTCCTGATTAGAATGCCGTTCACCAGTTATGACCTAGAAATAATAATTAAACACGTGAATAATTCAAAAGTGAAATTGAAAGGCGTAAGATAAAAGCAACGCTTAAAGAATTGAAGTCTAAATCAGCCGTAACCTGCAACTGTATTTATTTATTTATTTTTTTTTTTAATTGGTGGAAGCGCATGTCTGTGGGAAACGGAGAACAGCTATCTTTGGGGCTGATTTGGAATGAATTATAACTTGAATCGCTCCTGAATGGCAAAGCCAGGTTTTAACCAGCTCCCCTGGCTTGCAGAGGCAGATGAAACGGCCGCGCTCAGGTGGGCAGCTTGGAAGCAAAAGCTCCATTGCAGCAACATCTGCTTTGCCTTTGTGCTTCTTATATGGCCCAAATTTTTCCCAAGAAAAAGCTAAGGCTGCCTAAATTCCTGATATTTCACATAGCCTCCAAAAGCTCTTCCTTTGTGCACTCTTGGCTCTGAGATGTTTCCAACAAGCGGCCACTGCAGCGAGTTCCCCACGTCTTATGCGCCCCGAATGAAAATTTTAGGTGAGGGGAAGGAGGTGCCCACCTTGCAACGCACGTGCAGCTCAAGCGGTGGAGCACCATGCTCTGGTCACTCCTCCGTGACACCCGGGTATTGGCGGACACCAAAACCTTGGCCAGGGTCTCGCGGTCTGGCACTGCCTAGCTGGACGGTCTGAGTGTGCAATGTTTCACACAGACTCCACCCGAGGGGGACGGATGGGAGCTCCCACGCTGGGAATTCGCCCTGAGGAGGAAGCTGGGCGAAGGCTGCTTCGGAGAGGTGTGGGAAGGACTGTGGAGGAACGCGGTGCCGGTGGCCACCGAGATCGTAAAAGGTGTGCGGAGCAGGAGGCAGTGAATGTTAACGATGGCCTGCTCGGTCTCTTGTTCACTGCTTCCTCACCCCCTTTTCTTTCATATCCCTCTTTGTCACCATCTTATTAAGCAAATTGTGGTAGGACCTGACAAATAGTCACTGGACTATTCGTATGGACCCACCTAAACCTGGACTGGCACCTTTATAAAATGGATCTGCTCCGTGGGCTTGTGATAAATGGGTGCGTTGTCCCCGATGAGACTATGAGCCTGAAAGTGGCATCCAAAGTCCTCTGGAAAACATCTCTTGGGTGTTTGGGTCTGAGAAGCAGGGTGTGCAGATATGGGCCTTGAAAACAGGGCTGGCCTGTGGGGAGGAAAGAGGTCCTCACCCCAGGTGGGAGATGCTGAGCTCCCAGCGTCTGGGTGAGAAACCCCCCACAGAGGCTGTGCTGGCTTTCTTCCCCAGCTGCCATGAAGGCAGAAGATTTCACCAAGGAGATTCAGAAGCCGAGGCACGAGAAGCTAATCCAGCTCCACGCCGCGTGCTCGGTGGATGAACCGGTGCACATCGTCACCGCGCTCACGCGGAAAGGCAACCTCCAACCTTGCTGCGGATGGGCAACGTATTTCTGTCCATGTGCAGAACCGATACCAGGGCCGGCCGCCGCTCCCGGCCTGGTGAGTCAGCCCCGTAGCAGTGCACAGAAGAACACGCTCGTGGCATCGATTTTTCTACGCCTTTCTTTTCTTTCATGCCTGACCTGGTGATCAGTCTTGGAGGGAAACAAGACAAACAGCTCCCACCAAAACCTGTTTTTCTACTGCACACACCCCCCTCCTCCCCCACACCGAGTAACCCAGCTCCCACTTCTTTTCAGGATGATATTTATTCCGCCAGCAGCAGCACCAACACCCCGGTGAAGTGGACAGCCCCGGAGGCAGCGAACTACCGCACCTACTCCCTGAAGGCCGATGTTTGGTCCTATGGGATTCTGCTCTACGAAGTCTTCACATATGGGCAGATCCCGTAGGAAGGTAGGGCTGACAGGTCCCCCACCTTCCCGAGCGGCTGGGGAGCTGCTGTGCCACCTCCTTCGCCGCTCCCCTCCTCACCCCAGGCAGCTTGCCGGCGGCTCCCCGACGTCCTGAAACCCAGCACGTCACGAAGGCCTCGTCGTGTTGTCTCGTCCCCATCTGTAATTGATGTGGAAGCAGCTTCTGGAGCATGAGAAAATCACTGCCCACCTTGGAAGCTGCTTCAGTTACTGCCCAGAGAGATTTTCTCTGCTTGCAGAGGGGGCTGGTGGGAGCGTGGGGGGCTGGAAGGTGCTGAGGGCTGCCTGACCTCCCACCAGCCTCAGGGCAGAGGCACCTTTCATGCCAATGCTGCCCGACATCCCGGCCCATGCCAGACGTACTAGCGGGGCATCCTTTGGGGCTGGGTCAGTGGTACGAAGAGTTAGGGGAATCTTCTCTTTTCTTGCAGGAATGACGAACCAAGAAACCGTACGGCAAATCACCAGGGGCTACCGTCTTCCCCGGCCGAGCACTTGCCCTCCCGAGATCTACGTCATCGTGCTGGAGTGCTGGAACAGCAACACGGAGGAACGGCCCACCTTCTTCACGCCGCGCGAGAGGCTCGGCTTCATTTACAGACGGGTGCTCGGCTCTCTCTCCTGAGGGTAACCTCCTCCCACCACCCTTCTTCCAAAATCACCTACGGGCCAGCTCTCGCCAAATGGCTCCCTCCTCCTCCTCGTTTGCCCTCAGACACGGCTCCGAGGACTGCACGTCTCTGGAAAGAGCCCATGGCCCCTCTTGGGCAGGATGCGGGGAGGTGGCTGCGGGGAAATGCAGTGGGTTTTGGAGAAGTCCTGCTGTCACCTGGCTGAGTAGCAGTCTTGAAAAGCAAAGGCATCATTCAGAGTTTACAACTGCCTTTAGCCAGTCGGGTGGGAGTTCACCTGCCACTCACCATATCCAAAGTGAAGGTTTGCAGTCTGTGTCCACTTGTGGCTCTGCTTGATTTACTTATAGTGTGTTTCCGGTGTATTTATCAATAAATGTGTGTGCCTCCAGCCGCACGCCGCACGCAGCCCTCGGCACGCTCCCCTGCATTGCCACCATCGCTGACACTGGTCCTTGAGGCCTCGCAAGGCGTTGCACTGGTTTGGGTGGTGGTGGAGTCGCTGAGCTGCTTGGTGCTCTGCTCTCTCCTCTGTGCCCTGAATGCAATAATTCGCAGCAAATCCCACTTTTGCAGCCCTTTTGCAAGCACACAGATACAACTACCTTTCTGCCGCTGTCACTGCCCTCTTCCGCGGCAGCTAAAGGCTCTGCAGCAGCAGCTCCCTGCCCCAAGCCGGCAGCTCAGCGCCGTGTCTGTGCCACCACCTCGTGGCTATTCCAGATATAGCTGGGTGGGACGAGCTAAAAGGTCTATGTCTTGCTTCAAATACTTAGGTGGATGCCCGTGTTCCCTTCAACAAGCTCTCTCGGGAAGGCTGGGAGGTTTTCCACAGGTTCCTGCTGGAATTTGTACCCTCTTTTCAAACAAAACCTCAAATATAGGGAAAGGCAAATAATAAGTTTGCCTGTAGCTGCTGCTCATGGGGGCTCCGAGGGGTCGGGGTGGGCGGTAGCTGGCTGTGGAGCCCCGTGGGGATGCTGGGGAGAGCCGTGGGCATGGGCAGCCTGGAAGCCCCTGAGCCGGGAGCCTCAGCTGGGGGTTATCAGCCCCCGGGGAGACCTTGTGTCAAAGGGCTGACGTGGAAATATCTCTGTCGGGGCTCATTGCCTGGATCCCTTTCTGCTCGGTGCACGGACAGATACACTTCCAGGGCAGGCAACATCCCAGCCTGAGGTGGACATCTGAAACAGATGAGGTGATGTGGCCTGGAGGATCCTGCTTCTTGACCAGGGGCCGTGGAGAGCCCTGGCAGCTCTCGCTGGTGGGACACGTAGGTGGCCAAAGGCCGCTGAGGCACCCGCTCAGCTTGGTTTTGCCCCAGTGCTTGGACACAGCTGCTATGGGAAACCCTCGTCTTGCGAAGCGTTTCGCAGCCTGGTCAAGCGCCCGGCCAAGAGCGTGCTGCAGGGCTGTGCAGGCGCGTGGGCACGTCCCAGGTCTCCTCCGACGAGGAACTGGGGACCTCAGCAGCACCGACATAGCGCGTGCCGAGAAGCGGCTCGGACACGTAGGAAGGACAGCAAATTTGCAGGTCTTGCTGCCACCAGATGCTGCTGGGAGGTCTCCGTGCTGCGTCCCAGCTGCGGGTCTGCAGGAGGAGCAGCCCGGCCGGCGGCCACGCGAGCATCTCGCCTCGCCGTGCCAGCGGATACCCGAGCTGGAAAAGGCAGCTCAGCTCTGTGGCAGCAATTTGTGCTACCGGTGACAGGGACCTCCCTTCGCACACCTTCCCGTGCACCAGCACCGAGCACAGGGATTGCACGCCGAAGCTAGATATAATGAAAGAAATTGGCCATGCCGCGATTCCGGGTTTTTCCCGCGATCCGGCCTCCAGGCGAGCAGCCTGAGGCTGTTTACGTGGTTGCTCCCGGAGTGGCTATGGCGAACACGTGCTCTTGGCGGCATTTCCACGCCCTGGTTTCAGTCTCATCTGTGCCTTGTTTGTGGATCAAACTTGGCCTGCCGGCATTAGAAAACAGTGTCGGTCTAACGCAGCGTATCTCAGCTGCAGAGCTGGGGTCTATTTTTTTACATTGGCCTTTGCAAAGGGATGGGAGGAAGCAGAACTTCTGGAAGAAAAAAAAATCCCAAAGCAGCAAGACGCAGGAAATAAAAGCAAGGATTTTACCGGCTCAGGCTGCCGGCGAGAGCTCCTCCTCCGGCAAAGCAGCGGCATGAGCGCTGCTGCGGCGGCCAAGACCCAACAGAGAGCACGAGCCGTGTTTGCCCAAATACTGAGTTAATCAACACTCAAAGCCTTGGCAACGGGCAGGAGGCGGCTGTTCAGGGAGTGGAAAGAAGGGCATTTGCCCCCAGAGTGCAAGCACAGCTCTGGTGGATAACTGTGCATGCTGCAAGCCTGCACACGTGTGTGCATGCACACGCATGTGTGTGCATGCATGCACACGTGTGCACAAGCATGTGTGTGTGTGCAGGGAGCCCCTTTGCTTTTCTCGCCTCTGCTGCCTAATCAGCCCCTTGCTCGCTGCCCCAGGGCTGCTCTACGCTCTGCCGAGGGTGCCTCAGCTTTTTGCCCTTTTTTTGGCTTGTTTTTAAACAACAGCAGCGTCCGGACCCGCCGGCCATGCCCGACTCAGCCGTCCGCCTCAGTTTGCCCAGCTTTTGGTGGCTATTTGCTTTATCCTTGCCCCTTGCACATATCTGTGCCTTTGAAAACTGGGACTTTCTGCTAGGTATCAGCAGGTAAAACCCACTGCTTCGCTCCCATCCCCGGGCACAAGGGGCCGCGACGAAGGACCCGAGTGAAAAAGCAGCACCGGGAACCTGCTGCTTGCTCCTCCCAGGCTCCGGGTCGGCATCGCAGCGGCCTTGGCCCCATCTTGGCACTAGGGAGGAGGGAGCAAAGCTGGGGAGCCCCGTCGCTGCGCTAAAACAGGGGCAAATTTTGCAAACTGCATATGTAGGTTTTCACTAAAAAATAAGGAGGAGGAGGGCCGGAGGAGCGCCGACCCACACGCAGGACACCCATGTCTCAGGGCAAAGCTTGCAAAAGACGTTTTTGCCGGCAGAAATGAGCTGCAAAGCCACAAGTGACCCGGGAGGCATCTGCAGCGCAGGCAGAAGCAGAACCGCCCCCGCCAGCTCTTCCTTTGGCCAGAAAGTCTGATGGGAGCTGCATTAATGTTCAACCTCGCCCTGCGCCTGCTGCCCTGGCGTGATGTCATGGGTGCAAAGTCACCGCTCCAGGTGACCCCGGCCTCCCGTCACCCGCAGGCGCAATGCCAGGGGTCAGCCACGCTCCCCGTGCCCAGGAGGTGCACAGCTCCCACGCAGACCACGTCACCGCGTCACCACGCTGCAACCTGCCCTTGCACCCGGGCAGAGCGTGCACCGTCCTGCTCGGATGCGTTCGCCTCCTGCAGAAAGGAGATGGAGGGTGGATGCGGCCGGCCAGAGCCCAGGTGCCCCCGTGCCGGGTGAAAAACAACCCAGGGCATTTTAAAAGGCTGCTCAAGTTTATTAGTTGCCATTGTACAAATAAAAGAATGCGTTGCCGAGTCTGCACGGAAAGAATGCAGCGTTACGAAACAGTAAAAAGGCTGGTGTAGAAACTTTTTTTGGTTTTTCTTGCTTTTTCCTTAGGAGGCGGCGCGGGGCTGGCTGGGCTCGCTGGCGTGGCGCTTCCTCCCGGCCGCTGGCACCGCGCCGCAGACCGGCCCGTCGCCCGCCGCCTGCACGGCTCCCGGGCTGCAAAGAGAGCGGGCGCCGGGTGAGGCCACCGCCGCGGTCTGCCCCCCGCCACGGCGGCGCTCCCCGTCCCCGAGCCCCACTCACCGCTCCGGGGACTCCGCCACCGTGGTCATGGCGGGGTGAGCGGTCTTCCCGAAGAAGAAGCTGGCCCACCAGTGCCCGGGGTCCGCCTTGGGGAGACCTAGGGCGCAGGAGGCGTCAGGTCGGGTAAGATTTGCAATTCATTGAAAATGCAATGCAAAATAGCGCCCAGCGCCTGGCACCTCCATGGGGGCTTTTATATAACCCACGGGGATTTTTCCTGCTGTGGTCTCTAGGGGAGGCAGCTCATCGCGGCCGCTAGACCAGCGGCCCCCCGAGCTCCCGCGCGGGAAAAGCGCGGCAGCACTCACCCGGCGGATGCGGGATCACCTCCCCGGCATAGTCCGAGCTGCCGCAGGAGCTGCTGCTGGACGTCGAGCTCAGGCGCCCTGGGGGCGAGAGCGGGGCCGTCAGAGCCCCCCCAGGTACCAGCAATACAGGAGTGCAGGAAAAAACACTTCCACCCCAAGGATGCTACTTAATGGCCTCGCGTTTGCATGCGACGCTTGGGAAGCCACTGCCGACTCCCTGAGGCCAAGAGGATGCAGATTCCCGCACGTAATCTGCATGTAATCCAGGCAGTTTAGTCCCACTGCCAGCTCCCCCTCGAGGGAATATTTTCCTTCCTCCCGGCTTCGGCGACTGGTTAAAGCGGAAAGTCTCTCCCCAGAGAGGCTCCGGTAGCTGCTGCTGCCCGGACCGGTTCTGCAGCCTCTCCGGAGGCCTCGCTTCCCTGGCTGCATTTTCGGCTGTCCCCTCCCCGCACCCCCGACCTCGACATGGAGCAATGGAGCAAACCGTCCCCGTCCCCGTCCCCGCTCGGCGCTCCCGGCACCGCAGCCCTCGCTCTCACTTCGGTAGTAGTTGTGCGTGGCCATGAGCGAGCCGCTCGACGGGATCGCGGCCATGCTCCCGGGCTCCGGGCCGGTGCCGACCTAAAGCCTGCAAGGAAAGGGACAGCGGTCAGGGATGCGCCCGCTCGCTTCGGTACCGGCCCGGCAAAACCCACCACCCCCGAGTTGCAGCACAAGAAAACTGCAAGATGCTTTGAGCAGCACCAGCGTGACTCTGCTGGGAGAGGTTTGGTGTTCGGGACCACCGTTGCAATGCTGCGCGACCCCCGGCATGCGCCCGGCAGCCCCTCTGCCCCCGTCCCCAGTCACCGGTGCCCGGGAAGGCCCAGCCCGTGCCGGAGCTGCGCGTAGGGGCTGTCCCGGCAGAAAGGCTTTGCTCTCTCTACTGCTGACCCGCTTTGGGGGTCCCGCTGCTCAGCGCCTCCCACGCGCCTGGGTCCCCACTGGCCTTAAGCGAGGTGGGAAACTGAGGCACGGGCTTGTTCCCCCCCCGCCAAGGGAGCCCGCGGCGAGGCAGGCCCTAACCCAAAGGGCAGCCAAGCCCAGCGCTGCGGCCAAACCCCCAGACTCACGGGGTGCCCCGAGCCGCCCAAACCACAGGACAAGAGCCCCCACTCCTTCAGGGTGCCCCGAAGGCCTGCTCGGCACGGAGCCACCCGCACGCAACCAAAGCCCGCGGAGGGGGCAAGAGGCAGTGCATGCTCCCGCTCCCTGGACCGTGCACGGCGCTGCCTGCATTGCAAGGGTGAAATGTGCAGCGCCGAGCACCACGAATGGCGTCCAGCACAGCGTGCAGCGCCGAGCACCGTGCGCAGCGCCGAGCACCCCCAACAGCCCCCAGCAACCTGCGCAGCACCGAGCACCCCCGGCAGCGCCAAGTACCGCGTGCAGCGCCGAGCACCCCCAAGCAGCGCCCCGGCCCCCCGCGCACCTGGGTGGGAACGAGGCGGCGGCGCTAGGGCCGCGGGGCCCTCGGCGGCGGCGCCGCCCGGGGAGCGCTGGCGTACGCGGCCGCTCCGCACGGCCCGGGACGCGGCGCTGCC
>PTFA01000092.1:1237130-1271099 GCA_003342895.1 Casuarius casuarius
GGAGCCAGTGAGCAGCGCCGAGCACCGCGGGGCGGCTCGCGAGGAGCGGCAAGAATGCAAAAAAAACAGCAAAAAAACCCCAAAACAAACAGGAGGAAGGAAAAGAAAAAGAAAAACATATATACATAAATATATATATATGCACACATACGCAAAAAAATAAACATTAAAACTTGAACTGTTGAAATTTAGCATTGAAAGTTAAACGCTAAAATGCAGCCTAAAAATAGCGCTATCCCTAGGAAGTTTAAGGATTTAAATATGTGATGCTGTTTCGGCACTTTGTTGATATTTAGTGAAAATATAGTGCCGACAATAAACACGCTATCTGATGACAGTTTTATATAATGTTCGGGGCGGAGGACGGCGCGCAGAAGGACATGGCTCCACGTCTGTGCCTAATCAGCAAAGCAGGGTGCCTGTCCGGGAAAACCGGAAGATCGTCCTGCAGAAACCAGCCGAGGAGCAGACCAGGACTCATCTTCTACAGAGAGCTCCTAGGCCAGCGCCTCCTTTATGGGAGGACGGGGGCGGTTTTGCTACTCATTGGTGATACGAAACATGAAAACACATCAGTGTCTAATGTAACTCCGTAGGCTTTGACGAGGGTCAGTTCAGCAGTGAATTTACTCATTAATTTCTCCCTCCGGATGCAGCTGGAGCTTGTGTTGTTGGCCAGATACGTCCATTAGCAGCCCTTCACCCACGGTGATCAGAAGACACAGGCAGACGGGGCTCTTTTAGCTCGGTGGCCATAATTTAAAGATGTCCCTTGGATCACCAGGGGCTTTTCCTGCCCCACAGATGTGCACATCTGCCCAGCACACCGATGTGCAGCAGCTGGATACAGCCCTGGACCCCCTTGCTGTGTAAACGGCCCAGTCCAGCATCCCGAAAACAGCACCAGAGCGCAGGGCTCTTGCCCCACCTGAGGAATGAAGCGGTGCTCCAAGATGCCCCCCGCTCGCCCTGGTGCCCAAACTGCCTGGTGTCCCTAAGGAGACGCAGCCGCGATGCCGATCATCCCCTCCGCTCGGGTTAGGAGGGATTTTGCAGCGTGCACGCGTCTGCCTCGGCTGCTCCTCGGGCCGGCAGCGCATCCGCTGGAGCATCACGATTTTCTGCTGCCAAGCGGCAAAATCGCACTGCCGAAGGGGGAGGCGAAGAGCGGGGAGGGGGCTAAAGCCGTCAGAGGGAACCGGCGTTTAGATGCAGAGCTTCGGCGCGGGTGCTCGGAGGGGCAGGACGCTCGACTTCTGCGGGATTTATGAGCTCCCCCGTGTCCCCAGCAGCGGCACTTGGAGCTGCTACGCGACGGGCATTGCGGCCGTGGGTGGCCGGTTTCTTGGCTTTTTGGCCTGGACCAGCTTGGGCAGACAGTAACCTGCGACTGCTGCAACGTTGGGGTGCCAAGGCAGGACGGGAGCAGAGGGAGCGGAAACCCTGGTCGTGCAAAGACGGAAACCTGAGAGCCTCCGTCCCTGCCCGGCGGCTGCCGTTCGCAGGCAGCATCTCCCCGAGCCCCTGGGGCTGCTGGGCCGACGCCTGCTGCATACGGGGGTGCAAAAAACAGCCCGAGCCCCCACGTTTCTCCTTTTCAAGGCAAATATCTCTATTGCTTTGAAAGGCAAGAAGGAGGAAAACAGCTTTTCCCCTCGAGGGATGCTCGAAGGGGTCATCCGTTGCGGCCGGGCAGTGCGATTTTCCGGTCCAGGCCTCGGAGACGGTTTGCTGCCATTTCTGCGTCGTGCCCCAGCGACCCGGCGGCGAGAGCAGGGCTCGGGGAGGCCGTGGCATCGGGTGGCCCCGCGGCTGCCGCCTGCCTCGCCAGCGACCCGCCTCCCCCCGAGACCCGAGGCATTTTGCAGAGGCAGAAACGCAGCAGCTCAGCGAGCCGAGCGCGTTGCTCGCGGGGAAAACCCCCCCGTTGGGAAGGCAAACGCGGGCAGCCTGGGCGCTCGCAGCCTGGTTACATCCCAGCGACATCCCGAATCATTCGGCTTTTTGCTCGGCTGGAAGGAGGCTGGCGGTACCGGCGGCTGCACGGGAACGGCTTCGCCCGCCACCGGCAGCCGCTCCCGAGCCAGATGGATGGAGACAAGGCGCGAAACTTCCCGCCGCCCCCGGATCCGGGCTGTCCGGGTTTATCTTTTTGTGCAGAGCTGAGCGTTTGCAGACAGATTAGCAATATTTTTCAGGTGCTCGGTCAAGCACTGCAGGGAAGCGGTTCCCCTCCAGCGCGGAAATACTGCCAAGTGCTTGATGGATCAAATGCATTTGATCCAAACCCTTTTCCCGGAGCCAGGAGGCCGGTGGGAAGCCGCGGCCGTCGCAGACTGCTGTCGCTTTAAGCCTCGCAGGGGCTGGGCGCCGCGCGGCTCAACCTAGCCCGGCTTAGCCAGGTCTGACTGCGCTCTCCTTTCCGAGCCCCGACTATTTATAGCCTGACGGCTTCATCGTAGGAATAAAATGCAGGCTGCGGGCGGGCGCTGGCCCGGTTTCCGCCGTGCGGGCGATTGCCAGCGAGGCAGGCTGGGCGCCGCGGTGCATGGCCCGGCCGGCCGGAGCGGACACGGAACCGCAGAGCAGCGTTCCCGACGGGCAAGGATGCTGCACCGCGCTCCCCGTGGCGCCGGGACCGCTGCCCGTCTTGGTCCCGCGGCTTCTGCCGGCCCGAGGCTCCCCGCGCTCGTGGGTGCATCCTGCACGGTTGCATGCCTTGCTATTTTTGATGTACTTGCCATTTCTCTTTCCCCCGTCTGGGGAAAAGGGTAAAAATTCAAACCAGCTATCTGCACTGGAGAAAGGAAGGACAGAAAGGAGGGCCGTCACCCGCCTCTGTCTCCCCGGGCTTTTGCTCTGTCCTGTGACTGCAGCGAAGGCCGCAGACTCCATCAGCAGACCCAGCCCGGCTCCCACCTAGGGCAATTCCCAGGCTGGCTGCAGTCGTTGCATAGAAAGGGGAGATTATTCCTGGCAAAGCACTAAAACAGGGGCAGGAGAACGAGGGGCGCAGAGGCGCGGAGCAGGCGGTGTCCCCCGGGTGTCCCCAAGCAGGACGGTCCCCCGGCTCCAGGCAGCACGAAGGGGCTGGAGGAGCCGCAGTGGGTATTTGGCCGGGAACAGCTCCAAGTCAGTCCCTTCAAGCACTGCCTTAAGCCTTCCTCTAGGATGTTTCTTTTTACCTTTCTGGACAGTCAGTGCATTATATTTGCACAAGGAATGCTGCATAAAACCAAAGGATATCTTCCCTATCCCATTATATTCCTAAAAACTGCCATGTTCAGAAAAAACCTGAGTCTCCCTTTAAACATTAATGAGAGGTTAATACGTGATGTGAAGTTTTCAACTCCTAAACTAGGAAGGTAACAGTATCTGATTTAGCTGCTAAGGTCACCGAAAGATGGTCGAGACCATAACATTTTTCTGGACTATTACGCAGCTTAATTCAAAGTTACCTTTCTTTTGACCTATACTTGGCCTCGGGACACAGCCGATTCTGCATTAGGCTTTTAATTGCACAGCTGCACAGGGCTTGAGTTTTCTGACCATTGCATGATCCATTTTTATGCAAAGGAAGTATCATGGCACTGCAGAGGAGAAGGTTACTTCTGGTTCCCTCGTTCCCCCAGAACGTGAACCCCAACCCACACTAACTGAACGGGTGTTAACAAGCCCCAGGTACTCGAGCAACCGATGCACACGCTGAGCGAACACAGAGGCGGAAACACGCTTCGATGTATTTGTTCCTTGCGTTGCTGTTCGCTCCTGTGCACATTTGTGCCATTTTTTTAACAACAGATGGGGAATTTCATCATTCTGCTTTTTGCCTAACCAACCTGGGGGGGTTATGGCGTTAGTTAAACCCAAGTCGGCTTTGCCCTCTAGATACTTCTCATTTAAAGGCTGGCGAACGGAGGCCCAGGGGAGGAGGACGACCTGCCCGGGGTTAGGTGGCTAAGGAGAGGCAGGGAGCGAGAGGGCAGAGCCCTGGGGCCAGGCCCTCCCTGCTCTAACATGGGGGGTGATGCGAACGCCAGCCCGCGTCGGCCAGCGCGGAGCCCCTCTCCTCCCGGCACGGCTGGCGAGCGCAGCCCTCGCACCCGGCATTGCTGCGGGACGGAGCGAGGGCCACCCTGGCCCCTGCTCCCACGCCAGCCCCTTCCCTCCACCCCCCGCTGTCGTAGGGGGTCCAAGCCCCATTCTGGCTGGACCAAGACCTTCATCCTTTCCCCTCCCTCCCACACAGCCCTTTCCTCTGTCTCCCTCCCATGCCATGATCTTCCAGCCTTCCATCTCCACCATCCCTTCCTTTTCCTCGCATCCCTCCACTTTCCATCCTGTCACCTTCCTCCCATCCCCATCTTCAGTCCCTCCATCTCCCTCCCATCCCTTCATCTTCCATCCCTATATGTCTCTCCCAACCCTCCATCTCTGCTATCCCTCCATCTCCCCCATCCAGCTCCCTCCCATCCCTCCATCTTCCATCCCTCCATTTCTGCTATCACTCATCTTCCTCCCATGCCTCCATCTTCCATCCCTATATCTCCCTCCCATCCCTCCATCTTCCATCCCTCCACCTCCACTATAGCTCCATTTTCCTCCCATCCCTCCATCTTCCACCCCTCCACCTCCCTCCCTGCCTCCCTTTTCCATCCCGCTATCTGTCCCCATCCCTCCATCCTCCATCCCTCCGTCCTCCCAGCCCCGCTGCCGCCGCTCCCGCTCGCCCCCAGCCCTCTCCCCTCCGCCTCGCCCTGCTCCCATCCCTCCCTCCCTGCCTCCCTCCTCCTCCTCCTCCTCCTCCTCCTCCTCCTCCCCGGTACCGCATTGCCGTAGTGCGGGGGGGTCACTGCATTGCGCTGCCGCCGTCAATAGGTGGACCCCCTCCCGGGGAGATAAAACCGCCGGAGCCCAAGCTGGCAGCCTCTGCCGCCCCGACCGCCGCTCCGGTAAGAGCTCCGGGCCCCCCCGGGCCCCCCCGGGCCCCCCCGGGCCTCGGGTCCCCCGGCGCCGCGCCGCGGGGCGCACACCGGGCTGCTCCTTAGCGGGGGGATCGGGGTTTGAGGGGGGCCCCGCAGAGATCCCCCCCATGGCCAGGGGGTGCCGGGCTGGGGGGGGGCAATACGACACCCCGACATGCAGCCCCCCCCGGGGTGGGGGGACCCCGCAGCAGCGCTGGGGCCGAGCCCCCGCACCCAGCAGGTGCCTGTCGCCGTCGGCCGGCGGAGCCGCCGGGGCGGCGGCGGGGGCTGTGCTCGCTGCCGGGGCCGCTGCTCCGGCAGCAAACTTTGCCTGCCCTGCCCCGCTTTTCTGGGCACATTGGTGAAATCGGATTTTATTCGATGTCAGATTGCAGCGGCCGGTTGCGCCCGGTTTGTGTAGCCGCCGCAGAGCCATGGTAACCGCGGGAGATGCCGGCACAGCTCCCGGATATATTGATTTTCCTTTTAAGCCTCCTCCCTCTGTTTCATCCCCATCGTGGAAGCAAAATGCAACGCAATCCCCCACGGCAGGCCCCCCGCTGCCCCCCGCCGCCCCCCGCCGCGCTCCGGCCCCGGGCAGGGCGGCAGGGCTCGGCGGGGGCTATTTTTGTCCGGCCCGTTTTGCGGGCACCATGTTGTCATCGGAGTCGCGAGCTGCCCGGGCGATGCGCTGAGCCGCCGCGAGCCCCGGGGGACGGGCGCCCGCGGCTCCTCCCAGGGCGAAGCGCAGGGAGATCCTCCAGGTCTGGAAAGACCGAGAAGGTCTCGGCAGCAGCCCCCTGCCCACGAGGTCAGGGAGCGCTCTGGGAGGGTTTTTTTGGGGGAAAAAAGGCGCTTTCGAAGCATGGATGACGTAGCGTTGGGAATGGGGGTCTCCGGGGGGGCGGTGGAGGGGGGGGACACCTCGCCGTGGCCGAAAACGTGGCGTCTCGCCAAGCTTTGGAGGCTGGACGCGGTGGCCAGAAATAGCCCGGGCAGCTCGCGCGGGGGTGGGCTGGCTCCTTCCCAGCGCGGGGCAGCCGCCGCCGGTGCCCCCCGCCGCCACCGCGGGAAAGCCGCCGGAGCCAGGGGGGCGCGGGGAGGTGGGCCGTGGGGACGCCTTTGATGGGTCCGGCTCTTCCTCCGCAGCCCCCCCCGAACCCGCAGCCGCGCTCCCCCAGCCCTCCCCGCCGCCGCCAGCGCCCGCCCGCCGCCCGCCGCCATGGGCAAGGAGAAGACGCACATCAACATCGTGGTCATCGGGCATGTGGACTCGGGCAAATCCACCACCACCGGGCACCTCATCTACAAATGCGGCGGCATCGACAAAAGGACCATCGAGAAATTTGAGAAGGAGGCTGCTGAGGTGAGGCGTCCGGCCGTCTGTCCGTCCCCGAGCGTGCCCTGCCCTCCTCCTCCTCCTCCTCCTCCTCCCGGCTCCCCAGCCGCTGCCTTCCCCTGCCAACACAACATCCCCTTGGGAGTATTTTCTTTTCTCCTGCACCTTCCATTTCTTCCTTGGCTCCCTTCCATTCCCATCCCTCCTCTCTCCTCCGCTGCGCCCGGGGCCTTCCCCTCTCCTCTGGCCTGGGGGAAAGGGGCCGTTTGGGCGCTTGCCACCCCGTTGCCTGGATTTTAGCTCTGGCCTTGCGGGACTCGTCGCCGCAGGCTGCTAACGAGGGCAGGGGCGTAACGAGGTCTGGGAGACGGGTTAGGTAACCACCTGCAGTCGCAGGGATTGTGGGAGAGCGAGGGGCCGTCGTGCTTCGGGGCATCACGCTCTCCCTAAATATTGCGGATGGGGAGGAAACCTCGGTAATGCGCCGCTGCCCGGGCAGGACTTGCTGCGTTTCACCCCAAACCATCGGCTTCCAGCACCTGCTGGGAAAAAGCTATAGGCGCAGCTGCACCGCCGGTTTGATCCACTTTGAAACCCGTGTTCCCGTTTTCCCAAGCTTGCAGCCGGCTCTGTGGCTTGCCTGGCAGCCTGTGCTGCAGAAAAGCTGGCACGAAGCACGAGCGTTTAGCTTAAATTCTTTTGTTCAGCTTTGATAAGGAGGGTAATCGCCACAATATACGCGGGCATGCATTTACCAGGCTGTCACACGGCAAAACACTCCCCGACACATAAAACGGCAAGCAGAGATTAAGGAGGAAGACATAATCTGGGGATGGATAGGAAAACGCTGCGAATTGGAAGCTCTCGGGAAGCAACAATGGTAAATTCTAGAGAAGCGAGTGCTGAGGAGCCCTGATGCATTATTTATAGGGCGGATCTGGTCTCTTAAAAGGCGCCTTGTCGTCATCGTTCTAGGAATCTTTGCATATATCCCTTGATTTTTGTGCGTAAGATCCCACATTTATGAACAACAACAAAAAAAAGACGAGGTTTTCAGAGCTGCCGGTCTTGATGAGACGTTTTGCCGTCTGTCTGTCTTAACCCGAGGGATTTGCTGCGATAAATCATCTGTTTTCCTACCGCATTGTCAGTCCCTTTCTGCAGCTCTCAGGTGACGAGCTTCTTCCTAAAGCTAAAACGATGCTTCTCCGTCGTTCTTTCGAAACAATTGATGTTTTTCAATATATCCCCCCCCCCTTTACCTCCAGATGCGATACGGTGGCATTAGCTTTTTCTCGATGTGATTGCAGCTATTTTAATTGAAGAGACACTTTCCCTGACTTGCCAGAAATGCAGGGACGGAGGCTGCTATTAATAGCCTATTGACGGAGCTTACAGCCTCCATTTTCTGGTGCAGGGCTGGGGAAGGGTTTTCTTCCATTAGGTGGCATTCGCAGGAAATGGAGGCCTGCGCGAACCCAAAAAGCCCACAAAAACCAGGGCCCGGTTTTTCGATTTTTTTTTTTCTTTTAAGGGCCGAGAGAAAGGAGAAGGATTTATTTCTTTCGACTTGAGGGCAGAGGGAGCAGTATCTCCGAAAGAAGAGGGGGTTTCTGTTTTGGTTTGTTTTTAATCATTATTTGTGGGCTACAAATAGGAAGCTGTCCCTCTGGTGGGGTTTGAGCGAGAGAAAACAGGCAGTTTCTGGCACGAAACAGTGGAGGTATTGTGCAAAGCTAGATAATACCATGTTTTTCCAACAACAGCTCGGGGTAGCGGAGTATACCCAGTGAAAGGAGGGAAACTGTTTGCTAAATAAAGGATCTCGTTTGTCCCCGAGTTACGCCGGGCACCGAGTCCCGGGACGAATTCGCAGCAGCCGAGCGGCTTCCCGCGTGCCTGCTGCGGGGTGGCCGGGAGCTGCTCCCCGGCTTTGCCCCGCGGCCCCGCTCCGTGCCTCAGTTTCCCTATCTGCGGCCAAAGGACAGGGCTGGGGACAGCTGCGTGGTTGCTCATCGAGGTCTGGCTCAAGCATCACTGGTTATTTTTGCATCGCGCGGGATGAGCCGTTTTTTCCCGCACGCGGTAAATGGGCTCGCGCTGCCGAGGCCCTTCGCTTTCCCGCGGCGAGGCAGGGAGCGCGTGCTGGAAGGGGTTAACCGCCGCCCGGCTCCCTGGGAAGAGCAGGGATTTGCCTCTGGAATTTTCCCCCTGCCTTTTCCAGGCAGAGGAGCATGAGCAGGCGCTGGCCCTTCCAGGATTTTCCCCATAATCCTCCGCAGCAAGCTGCAAAGTCATCGCAGCGCTAAAGCACTTACGTAAACGACCCGACGCCGTTAATTGCCTGTGCGGCCCGGGCAGGCACGTGGGGATGGCAGGGCTCGTCCGGGGGGAGCGCGGGAATCTGGGGCGGGATGCAGGGCTCCCGGGCGCATCCCGGCTGGATGCAGCAGGGTCGCACCCGGCCCGTCCGGTGGAAGCCTGGACAGGCTGAATTCAGATGTGAGGCTGCTATTACCTTCTCACCGTGCAGCATCACCGAGCCATTAGCTGGCTGCAATTAGGAAACGTTTCCCTCTGGACAGGAGATTTGTAATTGCCCATTATGAATTTTCTGTGCCAGCCTTTGGCACTGCAGAAGAAATTGCTGTCACAGAGAACGCTGGGCGAGGGGAACGCGGTGCAGCATCTCCTCCTTGCGCATTGAAGCACATTAAGTCATTGGCAACTGACCTATTTCTGTAGCTAAATTCTGCTTTTGATTCTAAAAACTTGCAGTTCAGGCTGAGACGTGATGCTCAATGCAGACTAACCCCTTCCTGCGCCGTCAGCAGCCCCGGGGCCAGGCACGGCCGTGAAGGGGGGGTTTGCTTCTCTCCTCCTGCCTCGTTTCATCTTCACCTTCAGGAGCCGCATGCGGACCGGGTGCTCAGGCCTCCGGGCGCGGGGTGAAAGCCAGCCTCTCCCGTTGGCAGCACTTCAAAGGACACCGGCCCAAAGGAGAAGCTGGTTCAGGAACCGCATCCTGCTTTACCAAGGAGTGTGCTTAATCACAGTACTGAAATACTGTGCTTAATCTCGCCCAGCATGAGTTTATGCATCACGTTTTGTGCTGAAACACAATTTTGGCTGTGATTTTGGCCATTTGGCAGCGACAGTTGGTCAGACTGTAGCTAACAGTAGCTTTTCCTGAGAATTCGCACACTCGGTGGCAAAAAAATCAATCACATTTTTATTCTGATCATAGCAACCATCTCGCATTTCATTTTCTTTTAACCCATTCTCCTGCTACACCGCTGTCAGCTATGGATTCCCTCACCAGGCAATACCCTTTTCTATTAGCCAGCTGTCTTTCAGCTTCAGCTAATAAATTAAAATGGTATCATAAGTTTTCCAGCATTGTGCTTCGATTCTTTAGCAGCATGATATGCAGTAACAGCCAGCCAGAAGGCAGGGCTGGTGATGTTTCATGGAGACCTCTTGATTCACTGAGGCCAGCTCCTGCCATGCAGTCCCACTTACAAATTCATTTAAGAGCTTTTCTTCCAGCCTGTTCTTCATCCCCTTGAGGGATTTGTTGAGGACAGTAAAATCTCCTTTCACCTGTGTTTAGTAGCGCATAGATCATGGATGCCACTGAATTCAGAGTGGTTGCTCTTACATTTGCCGTGGGACCTCTGTTTTCATCTGAGCTTGTGACCTGCCTGGCCCAGGGAAGGTGGGTTACTGGGCTGACTTGGCCCCAGCACCGATGCTGGTGCTCAGGTTTCTCATGAGGCTTTTGCCGTTGTGTCGCCCACCAGATGGGGAAAGGTTCCTTCAAATATGCCTGGGTGCTGGACAAGCTGAAAGCCGAGCGCGAGCGTGGCATCACCATTGACATCTCGCTGTGGAAATTCGAGACCACCAAGTACTACATCACCATCATCGATGCGCCTGGCCACCGGGACTTCATCAAGAACATGATCACTGGGACATCCCAGGTGAGCATCCAGGGCTAGGAGAGCGGGCGGAGGCCAGACACGGGAGGCGGAGCAGGCTTGCCAGCAAGCCCAGCGTCACATAGATTCTCTTGGAGTCCTTTCTGCGGTGGGTAGTTAAGACACCAAATAGCCATTGAGCATCTTTGAGAGGGGTCCACATGAGATGTGACGTGACACCAGGGGTCCTGGCTTGCTGCAGGGGTCCCACGTGTCTCATCGGTGCCAGGGCATCCAGGCCCTGCTCTTCCCCAGCCATCTGGGGGCTTTCTCGGGCATGAAGAGGTCACTTCTCCATCCCATTTCCCCTCACCTGGATGAGGTGGGGATGGATATCCCTGGGAGGCCGGCCTTTGTGTCAGGCTACCTCCCACGTTGTTCTGGCCTCAGCCAACTCAGATATGCAAGAAACATCCCACAATCCCTTAGGTTTTATTGGCCAAATGAGATTGCAAGGGTCTTTCCATCTTCCTTTTTCTCAAGACAGCCTACGTTGGCAATATGATGTGGTTTCCGGGACAAACTCCATGGTCTACCCCTCCAGGGTAGGGTGGCTTTCCCTCCTCACGCTACAGGACATGCCTGCATCTCACTGCAGCTGATGGGTGCAGGATTAGCCTCACTACATGCCCAGAGAGGGCCCGTTGCAGTACCGGCTGGGGCTGAGCACTGCCTTCTATCAAACCCAGGCAGCTTCTACTGTGGCCCCTGAGAACAGGAAAAATAAATTGGGGGAAACAGCTTGCAGTGCTGGAGCCTGATCCAGTATGCAGGGAGACTATCTGAAAGACTCCCAAGACTTCACTGGGGTTTTGGATAAGGCCCTTGCTGTGCCTCCCTGAGTGGTCAGGATCAGGCCCTGCTTGCAGTCGCACAGCCTGCAGGAACCCACCCTGCTTTCCAGTCCGTGCTGCAAAGCCACGCGCAGCTGGCATGTCTGGAATAGCACGGTTAGCTCAGGTGAGGGCTGAGGTGGATCAGCAGGGTTGTGTGGGTAGCAGCTGCCATGGACTCTGCCCAAGCCATGCTTATTCCTGAGTAATGTTCATGTGGGGCTTATTCAGACCTCTCAAGGATGTCAGCAGGAGCAGAGCCCTCTGGGAACAGGAGCAATTCATTAGTTATCTTCTTTCTTCCCAGGCTGACTGTGCGGTCCTGATCGTCGCTGCTGGCGTAGGTGAATTTGAAGCCGGCATCTCCAAGAACGGGCAGACTCGTGAGCACGCCCTGCTGGCTTATACCCTGGGGGTGAAGCAGCTCATCGTGGGCATCAACAAGATGGATTCCACAGAGCCCCCCTACAGCGAGAAACGCTACGATGAGATCGTCAAGGAGGTCAGCGCCTATATCAAGAAGATCGGCTACAACCCAGCCACAGTTCCCTTCGTGCCCATCTCGGGCTGGCATGGAGACAACATGCTGGAACCCTCTCCCAATGTAAGTGTGTGTGTTGCACTAGACTTTTTTAATTTTCCCCCCAACTATCTTGATCCAGGCAGAAGCCGACCTTCGTGCCACGAAATTTGCAGGCACATTTCACACACCCATTGTGCATAATGACCCGTGCTGCCAGCATAGACGGGTTTGTCACGTAGCTCTGACTGAGCTGAACAAGTATGAATGGGCGCACTGTTCACGGCCCCGATTGCTGCTGTACCGTGGCCAGACACGACAGCAGCTAAACATGAACATCTTCAGGAGAAGATCCATAGGACTTTGCTTCTGGGATGTAATTTGAGGGTTTTGCATCTTCAGACCCATGGTGATGTTAGTCATCCACAGCGATTGTCACACTCGGCAGGAACATAATGCGCGTTTTAGTGCGTTGTTTTTCAAGGCGATTAACACAATCTGGTCGTAGGCTTGGATCGGCTCCCACCGCACAGCCTAGTTCCTGTGTGTTAAGCATCAGGTGCAGTTTCCCAGCAGTACCTCGTGCCAGCGTGGCAGCCACACCTCCGGTCCAGTGCTGGCATCCTACTAATTAATGTGCCTTTTGCCTGGGGAGATACCACGTTTCTCAAAGCTAGTTGTGAAAAACCTGGCTTGCTTGAGCATCCATTTTGGGTTGCTCCTTGTCCAATTGATTTGGAAATGATCTCCCCACTGTGCACCGTGATGAGGGCTAGAGGGATACAAAGGCAGGTGCTTCTGGGTAGGCACTTGCCATTACTTTGACAGCAGGAGAGAAAGAAGAGCCTGAAGAGTGCTGCGGTGCAAGGCCACGGCTACGGGGACCGTGGCTCATAGCCTGCCGTAGGACAGGGGACCTGGGACTAGGTTGGAAGGGAGAATTTTTTTGGTGTTGGGGAGATTCCTGTCCCCTGCAGAGCAGAGCTGGGACAAAGGTCAGCCCTGGCCATGCCAAACCGAGCAGCATAGTTTTTGGGTGCCTTCAAATCAGCCAGGCTCCAAATGTCAGCAGCTGCTGGGCTGGGAAGATGATCCCGAACAATTCTCCTATTAATAGGCTGGGGAGTGGAGGCAGTGAGCAGGACGGGCCTGGCTGGCCTCCTCCATCCAGATGGACCTCAGAGCATGTTCTCAATGTGACTTGCTGCCCGTGTGGAGGTGGGGGCAGAAATAACTCCCCCACGCCGGGATGAGGCAGCTGTCTCCGGGGTGACTCCGGGAGCTGCGTAAGCAGCGGCCAAGGCTCGGGCGTCAGGAGGAAAGCCCCCCAGGAGGGCTGGGCAGACCACAGGGGTTCAGGGGTTTTTGGGGGGTGCAGAGACGTCCCCATGCTGGGCGAGGGATTGCTGGGGAGAAAGTGCCACCTCCTGCCTTTGCTGGGACCCCGACTGGGGACAGATCCCTGCTTCCCTCCCTGCTTTTCCCTCCTGGGAAAGCTCGTGCAGGGATCTGGTGCAGATCTCTCTCCTCTCATTCCTTGCCCTAAAGAGCACTGTTTTTTTCACTCGCATTTTCTGGCTGGGTTTCATTAGAGCACAAGGCAGTCAAGTGACTTTGTCTGTCAAGGGACTTGTCAAAGTCCTGTGGCTCTGTCCGGATTACAAGCCGTGGCGTCACTGCAACGTGCAGCGGCTTCTCTCGCCTCCGTGCACGGACGCGTTTCGTCTGGCAGGAACAGGATACGGCACAACTGCGTGTCTTGCTGGGCGGAGAACAAGAACGCAAAAAATAGGGAGTCTGAACACAAAGGATGGGGCTGGATGCTTTCCAGCAGCGCCCAGCAGCTCCCTGAGGATCCAAGGTCTCCGGTGTCTCAGGGGCTGCGTGTGCCGAGTGGGAGCCAGTCTCTGCTCCCGGAGTTTCCCACCCCAGTGGGCAATGGGAGAAGGGAATATTCCCCTTTATTGAAGGGAAACTGAGGCACTGAGTGATTTGTCCACATTTGCATAGGCAGTCACAGAGGAAGAGGAATTGTTGAGTCCTCGTCCAGAGGCTGAAGTGGAAGGTCTCTTTTTTAAGAGCGATATAGAGAAACGCAACACATAGCCAATGTGAATCTGTCCGTCAGGCTGCCAGGGCTGTAACCAAAACTGCAGCAGAGCCTCCAGGCCGGATCCCCGTTGGGCCAGCGTGTAAGGCCAGCCGGAACATGACTGCCAGGCTGCGCTCAGATCAAAGCCGGGCTTCCGAGAGCTTTTTGGCAAATGAGGTTTTATATTAAGGCAGCTTTTCGTTGCGGCAGCTGACAGAACGAGGCTGTTGGATGTCGTTTTTGGAGAATTTTACTCTGCGGGACATTGTGACCCAAATGGCGAAGATGTGGGGTAGGAGAGGGCTGTGACCGGGGGCTGCGCAGAGGCGCGGGGGACCGGCTGTGCCAGCCGTGCATGGGATGGGTGCACGCGTGTGTGCATGCGTGTGCATGCGTGTGCGCGTTGGGGTGCTCACAGTCAGCTCTCTCACGGGTCTCTCAGGCTGGGTAAAATCAGAGAAATGCGACTGCTCTGCAAAACGCGCTTGGTGTTCGTTAGGAGGCAGAGCCCATTTGTTAATTATGGGGGCTCTGAGCCTGCAGCACCCAGGGCAGGTAATGCAGGGTTCACAGGTAACCTTGGGGGTTTCGGTCAGATCCTGCTTCTGTCGTGGGAGCGGTGAAATAGGAATTGCTCTTCGGGAAGCAGATACAGGGAACAAATAGCGGAGTTTTTACTTGGACGGCCCTAGGAGGCAGCACAAGCCTATTTTTGCTGATTCCTTTCAATCTCAGGCTGTGAGGTTTTGCAGCATGGATTTTCTCCTAGGATGTGTCAACATGCTTCATATTTGTCTCTTGGGATGTCAAACTGTGGTTGGGAGGAAAACAAAGTTCCCAGTCCAACGGGCAGCATCGAAAGGGAGTGGGATGGCGCGGAAAGGCAGGCGTCGCGGGGGCAGAAATTGCCGTTTCTCCACGTCTCTGAGCTGTGCTGGAAGGCGCTGCCGGCCGGCGGAGGGGGCTGAGGGCCGGGGAGCCCCCGGGGACACGAGTGACAGCTGCCACCACGGGCGGCCGCCCGGCATTTGGGGCGGCGCGACAGCAGGTTGCGAGGGAAGGTCTGAGTCACCCCGTGCATCACATGCAGCTCCGTCACCGGCTGGAGGGGTTTATAATTCCATCCGGCTCCTCGAGCCCTGGCGCTGGGCTCGGCGGGGGGCGGCCGGCTGCTCGGGAAGAGCTGCGGGTCGCTCTGGGAGGGAAGGCTCTCGCTGCAGAAATGTCCCCCGGGCCCCCCCACCATCACCGCCAGGGAAGACAGCTCGTGACAGATGTGCGTCTCGGAGGACGGCGAAGCCGGACACGGCTAATGCCGGCAGGGCCCCGCGACCTGACTCCCCCCGCCAAGCCCAGACAGCTGAGCTGCCCCGCTGTCCCCTTCCCGGCCGGTCGATGAGACAAAGTGCCGTTCCCAGCAAAGCGTCCTCTGCTGAGCAGGTTTCCTATCCTCCTATTTTTTTTTCCCTGCCCAATTTTTTTAGCCTCAAGGGTCACATTAGGGTAGAGGCAGGGAAGCTGAAAGCATGGATGCAAAACGCCGCTGCCCCTCCTAACCCCGCTTTTCCAGCACCCAAACCATGGAAGCAAAACCCTGGAGGGTTGCGATGAGGAGCGAGCGGTGGGAAGCGTCTATCCGCAGCTCCCCTCAAAGCAACCAGGGCCAAAGGTTGGGCACTTTGTAGCCGGGACTTGGCCGGGGGCCCTGCCGCGTCCGTGCCGCAGCCCGGAGGCTGCTGCGCCGGAGGGCAGGAGCTGTGCTGCTGGCACAGGAAGGCAGCGCTGGGATTTGCATTGGGAACAGGAGCGGCGGGTTTCCTGGAAGGGCGCTGAGCGTTGCTAGGAGCCGGGGGAAGGCTGCGACGGGGCTGGGGGGGGACGGCGGGGGGGACTCCGCTGCGGCCATGGAGCCATTTAACCACTTTCCTCCTTTGCCTTCTGTTGGAGTGATGGAGGGATTTAACCACTTACCTCCTTTTCCTTCTCCTGTTGAGGGATGATTTGCACATTTCTTGGAGAAAGGGGAGAACTGGGGTGGAGATGGAGCAAGCGGGTGTAGATAAGCCTGCAGGGACGATGGGGTGGGAGACCTCCTCAGCCCCCAGGTAAAACCAGGATGGGGCTGGACTGGCTCGATTAAGGCTGGGTGAGTCGGGCAGCAGCTGATGGGGCCCTCATGGAAGTAGCTGCAGGAGTGGTCCAGGAGCAAACCACCACCTCTGCAAGAGGGTGGGCCAGGGTCGCTCTGCATAGCCCCCAGGCTGCTCTCCCTCCTGGCAGGACACCTTGGTGGCATCAGTAGGGTCGGGCTGCTGAGAAGTGGACACTCAGCGCATCTTTTTGTGGCTCTGTTCTCCAGATGCCTTGGTTCAAAGGCTGGAAGGTGGAGCGCAAGGAAGGCAACGCCAGCGGGGTGTCCCTCCTGGAAGCCCTGGACACCATCCTGCCTCCTACCCGCCCCACAGACAAACCCCTGCGTCTGCCCCTCCAGGACGTCTACAAGATTGGAGGTGAGCAAAAGCCCCCTTAAACTCTCTCTGCCCTCCGCTGTAGCAGGAGACTTTGTTCCGTAGGCATTTGGGGATGGCATTTCCAGATATTGTGAAAGTGGAAGGACTGGACTCCTCTGGCTGGAGATATATTGGGGCAGAGGGATATTAGCTGCAGGGCAAAGACCCCATTTGGCCTTGTGTCATGCTGGGTTGGAGGGAGATGTGCCAGAAGGTGCCCGGGAGCTGGAGAGGACCAGCAGGCATGTGAGCGCTCCCCAGGGAACCTACGATGCCATGACCCAGCTGCCAATTTGGACATCCCGGAGGTTGAGGCTGGAGAGACAAGGTGGGGGCTTGCCGGGAATGAGGTCCGGTGACAAAAACCTACTGGGGCCCGGAATGGGGGCAAGGTAGCTTGGAGGCCACCAGAGCAGTGCTCGGGGACGCTGCCCATGACGAGCCGGGGCTGGGATGAGCTGAATCCATGGGACGAGCGCCCGCGGCCCGCACCTGGCAGCAGCTGTGCCCATGCTGTGCCCTCCAAATGCTGGTGTCAGTCACCAGCACCTCCGTCTGCTGAGCTGTACCCTGGCGCCAGCCATGTATGGAGGGCATCAGCCCGACCGTCTCCTCTTCCCTGCTGAGGCGGCGATGGGGACACTTCTCCGAGCTATAAATACCTAGCGTGACCCCCAGCCCACGCTTAGCTCCGTGCTGCCTCCCCACGGGCCGCGGCAGGAAGGCGCGAGGCCTTCCCAGCCTTTCTCCTCCCCTTCCCAAGGACACGTTCCCTGCAGAAACCAGGCAGGGGGTGAATGTCGGTCCCTCGCTCTTTCAACAAGCGGTTTAACAGCGTCTGTTGTTTGCAAAGGCAGATTGCGTGCTCCCAACGGGGAGCAGGTCTGCGCCCTCCCCTCTGCTGGAAGGGAAGGCAGATGTCATCGCGTCACGGGACCGGACAAGTCCTTAGAGAGAAGAGACACCATGGGAAGGGGGGTAGCAGAGGCGCAAGGGATGATGCAAAGCAGCCGAGCCAACCAAGCTCCCCAGCCTCTTCTCACGGTTGTTTCTCTTGATGCTTCTTTACCCAACTCCTGGGCTTCCCCAAAGTCTCCTGAAGACCCTGGGTGTAAAAGGTCCCCGTCATTTAATTAGCCACCCCAGTGGCAGCACGTGTTTCTTGGTCTTTGCTGCAAACTGTCGGACTTGTCTTGCCTGTACATCCAGCCAGGCTCTGGTCGGGCTCCCAAGCAATGTGCAAGCCGGTTATGGTTTGCTCTGCTCTCCCCCCGTCCCCCCCACAGGGATCGGCACGGTCCCCGTGGGCCGCGTGGAGACCGGCATCCTGCGGCCCGGCATGGTGGTCACCTTCGCGCCTGTGAACATCACCACCGAGGTGAAGTCTGTGGAGATGCACCACGAGGCCCTGAGTGAGGCCCTGCCCGGCGACAACGTGGGCTTCAACGTGAAGAACGTCTCCGTCAAAGACATCCGCCGCGGCAACGTCTGCGGCGACAGCAAGTCGGACCCGCCGCAGGAGGCGGCTCAGTTCACGTCTCAGGTTGGCAGCGTGGCCGGCACGGGTGGTTTCGGGGCGGGTATGGGCTGCCGGCCGTCGGGTCTTCCAGCATCCCACATCACGGGGCTGAGCCGGGGGGGATCAGTCTTGGGGCATATCCGTGAAGGCTGGACGTTTTAGGTTTACCTGGCAGCTTTCCCAGGGTTTAAGCAGCGGGCTTGCACTCTGTCACACGTATGCATGTAAAAATTGCTTCCTCTCTACCAAAATGCAGCCACCTCCGGGATGGAAGAGGACACAGTAACCTCCAGGAACTGAGGACATGAACCATGTCCTTCTGCTCATGGCATAAATAAATAATAGCTTAAATAAAGCTTTAAACTGAGACTTCTGACATGAAAGCCGGTTTGCTAGCTTTTCGGTGTGTCTGCCACGAGAGGGCATTGATGCACACCGCAGCAGTCCGGCCGTGCCAGAGGCGCCAGACCCTGGGACGAGTCCCTCAGGGTGGTTGCCCCACGCGGGGTCTCGGTGGCCCGCAGCCCGCTCTCACGCCGCTGTGTCCCCCAGGTGATCATCCTGAACCACCCCGGCCAGATCAGCGCCGGCTACTCGCCCGTCATTGACTGCCACACCGCGCACATCGCCTGCAAGTTCGCTGAGCTGAAGGAGAAGATCGACCGACGCTCCGGCAAGAAGCTGGAGGACAACCCCAAGTCCCTGAAGTCCGGCGACGCAGCCATCGTGGAGATGATCCCTGGCAAGCCGATGTGTGTGGAGAGCTTCTCCCAGTACCCTCCCCTCGGTAAGCGAGCGGCTCCTTGCTGGTGAAGGTGGGACGCACCAAAGCGTTTCGCTGCACGGATGCAGATTTCAGTGCAGACTTGCCGTGAGCATCTCCCAGTCCATCCCACTGGGTCGACTGGGGAGCCCAGTGCGTTCCTGCCTTCCTCGCTCCTCCATGTGCCGTGGGTCCAAAATCTGGTCCATTAACTGTGCTAGGTCACCGAGGATCAGGCAGCCTTGCTGTTGAGCTGAGTAGCTATTTTCAAAGGCAGGGTCGGGTTTTCCTCTGGGAATAGCAGGAGCTGCATGTAGGGCACCTCCCTCAAGGTTACTAAACTCCGTGGTTGCTATGCAGTGACGTTTCCCCTGCAGACTTTCACCCTCCCTGCCTCTGCCCAAAAACAAAATTGGTCAGGAAAAAAAAATTAGCAAATCTGCTCCGCAGAGGGCACCTTTTGATGCAGATAACCACAATCCTTCCTTTGGATGATGGTGCCCACCTGGAAGCTTTAGCAATGCCTGGAGCTTGCAGAGAACAGATATGATTTAAATTTAATGAACAGCCATTTAAACAGAGGGAAACATCAGGGCTAGCTTGATGGTCAGAACAAGTGTTGATGGCTCAGAAAGACCTAATTCCTGCAGAAACCTGCTCCGAGCTGAGCGATGGCAGTAGTGCCACTAGTGCTGCATGAGCTGGGCTTAGCTACGCCGTGCCGGAGGGATGAAAATCCCACCTTCGCCCACCCAAAAGAGATCAGAGCTGAGAGCGCCCAGTCTTAGGGAGGGTGAGGTGACATCGTCTCCCTCATCGCCTGCTCTCTGCCCCGCAGGTCGCTTCGCTGTGCGTGACATGCGGCAGACCGTGGCCGTGGGCGTCATCAAGAACGTGGAGAAGAAGAGCGGTGGAGCCGGCAAAGTCACCAAGTCCGCCCAGAAGGCCCAGAAGGCTGGCAAATGAATCGTAGGCTCCCCGTGCGTAGCGCAGAAACCATCCCTGACACCAGGACGCTGCCACCGTCTCCCCCGGGTGCATGTGTGCACATCAGCTTGTAAGAGTTTATATGTCAACGACTGGATGCTCACCATTAAGGTCCAGTGGAAATTCTTTAAAAGGAAAAGCATGTTCCAGCGTTTGTGAGGCTTCATGTCAATTTTACCAATAAAACTGGTACAACATCCACAGTGGAAAAAAAAAAAAAAACCAACCAACCAACCCAAAAGGTGTGGAGCTGTGTGTGCGTGTGTGTGTCATTGAGAGGGACAGGCTGGCTGGGTTTCGTGTGGTCCCGCTTACGGCAGACTTTGGTTGTGGGCACCAGCAAGGCTGGGAAGGGCGTCCGGAGGCAGGAGAGCTGGAGACCTGTATTTCGGTGCCGCAGGGCTGTGTGGGCACCCAGGGCCCAGGCGTTCCCGAGCTCTCGCCTCTCGACCGGTGCAGGTGTCTGGGCTGGTTGCCCTGGCCTAATGCAGAGGCTGCTCTCGTGGCAGCCAGGTTTTGGTGCTCTATCTGACTTGTTAACAACTGAGCCCTTTAACACCAGTTATACAGCCCTTTAGTATCAATTTTTCCATGCAAAATAAGCTTGAGTTAACCCCCTAAAAATATATCATCCAAAGAGAGAAAACAGCACAGCCCACAGCTCCTGGAAAGGTAGCAGCATCTCTTTTACTCTCGGTAATAACCCATAATCCTGGGAGAAGTGGCTGGAGGTTGCTGTCTCCCTGCATGGGAATATCCACGGCGGGGGGGCGGGAGTGACCCCAGCAGGGCGGTGGGGAGGGAGCACGGCTCAGGCTCCCCCAGCACATCCCCAGGCTGCCGCGTACCCCCACCACGACGGTCCGGGGCCAGGGGGACATCTCCTCACCAAAGGTGGGTTTAGCAGCGTATTGGAGCATCTTTTGGCTCGTAAATCAGCGCTCAGGAAAAGTGCCGGTGCCAGGAGCTGCAGAGCAGGGGACGTGGTGTGGGGGCTCCGGGGAGGACACGGTCGTACCAGGTCCTTCCAGGGGAGCTTTAGCGATGTGCCTTTGTCATGCAACAGGCTGGATGTAGGACATGGGTGTCCCAGCACGTGGCAGCTGCTTGGCCAAACCAGCCAAGGCTGGCACGGTGCGTGGCCACGACGGAGGAGGGCGGCTCGTCTCGGGAAAGCTTGTCCCGAGCCGGGCTCACGCTGCGGGGAGCAATGCCCTGCTCCCACCAGGGCCTTGAGTCACTGCAGAAACCGCAAGGCTGAAACTCGAGCTCTCAGCACCGCGAGAGGGAGTTAAAGCCTCTGTTTATGCCCATCTGCCACGCTGCATGACGATCCGAGAGGCTGTTTTCCCACTGATGGTTTAATCTCGTGTTCCAGCCTCCGCCTCCGTTTCCCAGCTTGCCTGGCTGACTCTCCCTGTGCCAAGCACGGGAGATTTTGCACCATCCTGGGTTTCTCCAAACAGGAAAACATCGCTGTGTGCAGGTTTCTCCTCTGTCACTAGCAGCCGGAGACGGAGTTCCCACGGGGAACGTCCCCTCTGGCGCCTGTTCTTGGGTCCCCGAATGAGGGACCGGCCCTGGCTCAGCCGGACCAGGGACACAGCGCGCGCTTTGCTTCCCCGTACAGAGGGGCACCAGGCACAAAGCCCCCCCTTGTTTTGCTGGTTGGCTCTTGCAAACGCAAGTCTGACAAAACCGCGGTGACGTTGCCATAGAAATATGCCAGGGGAGCTGTGTGAGGCGCTTGGGGAGCGAGGTGCGTGTGGCGTGGAGATTAACGGTGCAGTTTCAGAAAAGGAAAAATTAAAGCCCCTGAGGATTTAATTCCAACTCGCTTACGGCTCAGAGCAGATCCTATTTACTCAGCCCGATCTCAGCGCAGTTCGTACCGCGAGTAACCTATAGGGTTGGGAAGGAGAGATGGGGCCTGGCCAGAGGCATCTGCAATGGCTCATCCCCCAGTTTGGGAGGTCTGGGCTGGGCTCTGCAGAGAGCCAGAATAAACCAAAATGTTCTGATTTAGAGCCATTTCAGAACTCAAAGTTCAAAGAGAATCAAGCAATCCCCCATGCATGCTGAATTCTCAGGATTTCAGATGAAAATCAAATGAAGCCGTGACCTAATTCCAGCCAAAATCTTGTGTCTGAAGACTCATCATGGACCCAGCCAGATTTTTGTGCCAGGCCATTGATCTGTGATGTGCAAATCACTGCGTGACCCCACAGGGCTCGGGAGGTACATCGGGGGCAATGCTTGCTTTGGTGGGGGGAGGTGACCTATTCTGGGTTTCCACCAAAACTATAAGCACCCAACATCCCTCTGAATGGGGCCACAGATGGCTTTCGGTGAACCTTGCAGTGAACCTGAGCAGAGCCGAAAACCATCAATGTGGTGCGAACGCAGGCGGTGCTGCGCGGCTTGGCGCTTGCAGCAGGTGAGATATAGGGCGTGCTGGCGAGATGCATCTTAAAACGACGGCTTCTCCTCCGGTTTCTCCCTGCCATGACCAGGTGCCCTGGGACCTTGCAGCTGCAGAGTTACACAGACATTTTTATCTTGGACATTTTTTCCTTTTTTTTTTTTTTTTGGAGACACTTTCCATCCCTGTCCTCTCTGCACACCGCGCTGGACGCTTTTGCTCTGTATCAGTCTCAGAGATGCCACCTCGTGGAAACAGGCACCAAGTCCCTCGGCCGCCCGGTGCTCCCTCCCCAACACCCTGCCCGAGCACCCAGGGTGCCCGCGCCGAGCCCTGCCGCCGCTTCCCAGCCTCCAAAGCTGGCGGGCCCCCCGCTCCGCTGTGCCGGCTCTCCCGCATCGCCCCAGCCCAGGCACGCGTTGCCGCTGCGCGGGGCACCGATGCTGAAAGCCTGACCCGCGACAGCAGCCGCGGGAGCGAGCGAAGGGCAGAGCCTCGGAGGCTGCCAAGTGCTTATTAGCGTCTCCTCGGGGAGCGGAGTTTGCAAACTTGGTTACGTTGCATGACATTTAAAGTGTAGGGGGGGAAATTACTGGAGGTTGCAGGAAAGTCGGAGAGTGCTGGGCCTGGCTTTCCCTCTCTATTCCCAACCAGCTTTTTAAGATGGGGCTCAAGAAACTTATGGGCCTGGGAAGAGGGCAGGAGAGGCGGTGGGAGAGGGGAGGAAGGCAGAGAGGCAGCGGAGGGGCAGATTTCCCAGGATGGAGGATGCCTGTGGTCACTCCTGCACCCACTCGCTGGCTCCCACCTCTGACAGGGGCAGGGGGGAACATCAGCTGTGAGATGAGTTCTGGCCAGTCCTTTGCTTTGGGAGCCTCGGGCAGAGCCTCAGCGCTGGCGAGGGAGCAGGAGCCGAGGCCGCGGCACCTCCGGGCAGCTGGCGCTGGGCTCTCTCGCGGCGTTCGCTGCAGAAGGGGAAATGAGTAACTTTGCCTTTCCCACCTCCACCCTCCGGCCCGCGTCTGGCTGCGCGTGGTTAATAATTTAAAGTAAGTTTCATTACTCTCCTGGCGCTGATTGGCCGACTCAGCAGGCACTTCGGGCTGCTCTGAAAAATTTATGAAGCTTTTGAAAGGCTGCAAGAGGAATCCACGCTGCGGCTGCTGAGCTGGGCGAATTCGAGCTGCCTGCTGCCCTTCCGTGCGCGGAGCAAGCGAGGCGGCAGCCGCAAAATCCCCCGTCCGCTGGGCGCGTCTCGGCAAAAGCCCAGCGCGGGGCAGCACGTGGCCTGGGAGGCTGCTGGTCCCCTGCACGCCGGCTCCACGGCCGCTCGGCAGCACGAGAAAACCTCTCCGGATGGGCAGGAGTAGGAAATAGGGCAGTGGTCCTGCGCAAATCCATGCAGCTCTTCCAGAAGCGATCCGTTGCCTCCTTGCTGCAGGGAAGGGATGTGGGGCACGTCTGGAGGCTGCGTGTCAGGGGACGAGGAGAAGGACACACACTGCACCGCTTCCAGGCTGAGCTCAGCATCGAACTCGTTCCAGGGATGCGGGGAACAGCAACGCTTCCCGTTGCTTCCATCGATTACCGAGCTCCCCCGCGCGCCTGGCTGAACCTTAACCCCATGTGGCCAGGGAGGTCCTGCGCGTCTCATGTTGACTCAAAGGGCATGGTGATGCCTGGATCATTTTGGTAGCCTTTGGAGCTGCACCCTGCTATGGATGAAGATCAAGGGAAGGCCTCTTGGCCTTCCATCCCATTCCTGTTCCCTTCAAAGTCAATGAACACATTGCCACTGACTACCAGGGAGGCTAAGTTATGCTTCCAGCCACTTGAAAGCCAGCACCGTCGTGGGATGTCACCCGAGCTGGTCCTGCCGTCGCCTGCTGCCAGAGGCACTGACCCAGCTGTCTGTGGTGGGGGTAGGAATGATGCAGCACAAAGTCCGTGATGTGATCTTGGAAAGCGGGTTCAGCACTGACCAAGATCTTTGTCCTGGGGTCTGCACCTCCTGACAGCATCCTTCCGCCTTCCTTTTGGGTTGCTTCACAGCACACGGCACGTTTCACCTTGCAAAGCCTTTCCACCAGTAGCTGGCTCTCCATCTAACGGAGACTTATAAATCACCACCAGACCCGGGCGCAGTCATTAGCCTGCCAAGACGACGCACTTCCAGATGATCCATCAAATACAGTTCCAGAACGTCTCCAGAATAGAGCCGTGCTGCCGAGGGCAGCGCTCCGTTACCTGCCTGGCCCCAGCTGGCAGGGGGTGGATAAGGGAGGCAGGGTGGGAAACTCAGTGCCTCGACTCCCTTCACCCGGCCGCGGGGACGGAGCCGCACTAGCGTCTTGGTTAAATCAGTGCGCAGCACTGCACACTCCCAGACGATGAAGCTGCCTGTGCTCAGCTCCAGCAAGGGCCTGGGGCACATCTGGAGATGCCTCTCTCTCCCTAGAGGTGAATCTAGACCCTCCCGTCCTCGGCAGCGTGTCCCTCGCATCCCCCGCGGAGGGAGGGAAGGGAAGCAAGGGGCTGCTCATCTCCTGGGACCACGCGGCCAGGCACTGCCTCCCTCAGAGCAGAGCCATGGGGTGCAAAGTGCCCCGAGTCTGAGCAGAGGGGTTGGGGCTCCCGCTCTGTACAGCCCCCGGCACAGTGAGGATGAAGAAGAGCCGAAGGCAGGAGCTCTGCTCGCCCTGGTCTCTTTGTCCTTGGGATGGGTTTTCTGCACAGCAAGCTAGTAATGCAAAACCCTCAGGATAAACCTCCTTGGGAAACGGATGAGAGGCTGGATCAGAAGGGGGAAAAAAGGCTGATCAGGGCAGAGAGAGAGAAAAGCCATCCCTGCCTGAGCGTGCCTCGCCTGTCCACCTCTCCCTCCTGCTTTCGCTTGCTCTGTTTGCAGAGCAGGCACCCCCGAGCATTTTGTAGAGTGCCAAGGACCACACCTGGGAGGGCATCAGCAGGTGCTTTTTAATCATTTCCTTCAACCCCCCCCCCCTTTGTATTCCCCCCATTTGAGACCTGCATTTTTTGAGCGAGCGCAAAGCCGAGAGCCCCGGCCAGGGCTCGGCACCGTGTCCCGTTTCCCTCCAGGCCTGTGGTTTAGCCCCTGTGCTAAGATCCCGCGGATGCGAAGGAGGGAGGGGAGCTGTGCCGTCTCCTGCCCATGCGCCCTCCGTAACCCGCTCCCCGAGCAAAGGGCTCGGAAACCACCTTGCCACGCTCCAATGTCTTACGCGGAGACGTTGCTGCAGCTTCAAATAATTCGTTTCAGCTTCGGTCCCAAACACTCCCGCCACGGGCCGGGCTGCCTGTGCGTTGAGGGTGGCCAGATTTTGCCTAGTCTAAATGATTTCTAATCACCCCTTGCCTGGCGCTGTTTTCCAGCCTCATATCCTCTAAATGCTCTCTGCCGTCCCTTCCAGCTGCGGTGGACGCCTGCCCGGCGAGCACTTAGGTGCGATGAGCCCGGGCGCAGGCGGCCCACGGCCAGGGCATCCTGCAGGGCCTTCTGGCAGGGGTGTCACAGTGAGGAGCATCCCCTGAGGAGCTGAACAGCATGACAGCAGTTTCTTAGCAAACGCTGCAGATTTCTGAGCCCTTATTTCTAGGCAGCGGTCTCCAGGAGGAGAGGGATGCGGGCTGCCGTCGTTCCTGGCCTCGTCCCAGCGACAGAGCAATCGTCATCGTGGGAAGATCCCCACCACCACTGGGCAGTGACACGCGCCAGCTCCAAGGACGCGCCGTGGACTTGTCCCCCGGGACCGGACTGAAGGATCTCGGGGACGAGCGAGGGCATCCCGTGCCAGGCGGAGGCGGGGATGATTAATGAGCTTTGCCTGGCTGCTCTGAACGACTCCCATTAGAGCGATTGCTGCAAGGGAGGTGTGCCGCTGCAGGTCGATACGCTTCGGTGTCCCAGGACATCTGCTATAAATCTCCACGTGGACCAGAGGAACCTGCAGGAGAGGGGAAACGTGGAGGGGGTGAGACAGGCTGCAAATTCGGGTAGAGGCAAAGTCCCTCTTGCAGCACAGCCCAGGTAAGCGAGCCATTGCCGGAGCAACAGCCCATGGTCAGGCACAAACGCAGCTTGTTTAAAACCCACCCTCCCTGTTCTGCCTGTGGTCTGCACACACAGGTGAGGACATGGAGACGCTGAAGGAGACATTTTGCAGGCACAGCCAAGCGGCCGGGTGCCCAAAGGACAGCGAGATCTCTTGGACTTGTGTGTGCAAGACGGAGTTGCGAGAACGAAACAGAGGCTGCATGAAAATCAGGAGATGCCGCCCGGCAGACGCAGCCTCGACGTGGCCCGCGGAGGGTCTGCGCCGCCAGCTCAGCCCTGCCACTGAGACACTCGACAGACGCGCTCAGCACCTCCCTGGTACTCCCTGCACGAGATCCAAAGTGAATCAGCAAGGAAGGAAGGAGCAGCATGAGCAGCAGGACCAGGGGAGTCCAATTCCCTATGGATCTGGGTTTGGAGGTGGCAGGCAGCTGTGGATTCTCTGATGTCTAATAAGGTTGTGCACCTCGGCCATCATCTCCGTCCCTGGAGGGACATCAAGGTCTCTGCCCTCTCCCCGACTACATATTCTCACAAAACCTGCAGCAATTTGCAGCATCCTCCCTACCTTAATGAGCTTCAGTAAAAATTGCCCATAGGTTCCACGATAGAGGAGGGAAGAGAGATAGTTACAGAGCCTGATCACATGTAGCAGCTTTCCTTGGGGCTTCAGGTTAAAAAAATAAATAAATCATAAATCCTTTTCCCTTTGTGTTCTTTTTGTTTCCTGCATGTCCAGGCTGAAAGACTGAAAAAGGCCTGCAGCAAAAGCTCGTGGTGCAGAGAAACTATGAATTAAATTACTTCAAGGGCTCATCTTCACAGGTGACATCTGAGTTTGTGCTGCAGCAGAGGCAGCCCAGGAACATGGAGGCAGCTAGGTCTGTTTGGGAGTTTCCCCAGCAAAATATGTATATTTGAATTTTGTTGCTATGTGACAGTTTTCACATCTGAAACTTGGATCAAAAGTGACCCCGTCAGTTCAAACCAAAATTCCCATTTCAACATTTTGGAAAAGAAAAAAAGGTCAAAAAACAGGAGATATTTTTATATTTGGAAGGCTTTCTTTGTCTCTGTTTCAATAACAAAGAGATAAAATAATTAGTTTTAAGGCTCCTCAGTATTTTAGTGATTGGATTTGGAAGTCTTGCTTGCTGAACCTGGAGATTTTATGCTCTGCCTCTCATCATCCCACCCTTAGTGTGCACAACCCCTGCTTCCCCGAAGCACCCAGCATGTGCCAGGTCTAAGCTCTCCTGCCAAAGGACCCTCCAAACCCAGCACACTGCTTGCCTTCCCCAAGGACTGACCCATACTACAGCCTCATCTCCAGAAGAGGACACGCTCTTCCTCTCCAAACACACAACACTCCCCCTACGATCCCTTCCCAATGCCCCAGCAGCTCCATAGCAAGCATCCTGCCAGCACCAACATCTCTCCCACCACCTCCTAAATCTCCTGGATTTCCCCACCAGCCATCTGCAGCTCTTTTATCCCCTCAGCAGCAAGCAGCTGCCTGCCAACGAGGGGCAGCGCCCAGCTCTCTGCAAGCTCCTGCCCTGCTTAACCCGTGACACCTGGGGCCATTTGAAGCTTACTTTTTGTTTCTCTCTCTCTTTTTTTTTTTTTTTTGACTTCATTGCCAAATAAAACACAGAAATCTGGTGCACTTCCGCACTGTTCATCTCTCAGAGACAGAGATGTGTCGGAGCTGTTAGCTCTTTCAGCACAGGCTTTCTCTTCTGATGACAACCTCCAGGCCCTAAATATTCACGCAGGTTTCGCTTCAGCATTGCCTGACGAGGTGCAAAGCATTTAATGGTCTCTGTGAAGCTGGGCCCCAGCCGGGAGGCAGTTAAAGGCAGGTGTTTTACTCTTGTGCTCACTAGGAGCAAAGTTAATCCTATGCTAGACTCTATGCTAGTAAGGCTAGAAGAGCTACCAGGCAAAACCAGGTTGGTTTTACTGCTAAAAAGCTGTAAGTTGGCTCTCTGGGGGTTATGGAGAGGTGGCCACGTGAAGGGCTGGTGGTGAGACCGTGAGGTACAGAGAGGGTGTCATGGAGCTGCCCCATCCCCAGGGATGGGGTCCAGGGTGCAGAGGGGACTGTGGCTGGAGCTGGCTGCCGTGGGCTCTGGCCCTGCTGCTATGGGAGGAGGCAGTAAGGCAAGGAGGTCAGGAGGAGCAATGCGAGTGCTGTCAGACAGGAGGAATGACTAAGAGAGTTAAATTTATAGAGTCTAGGAAAAGGAAGACTCAGGGGCAATGTGGTCACAGGCTAAAAATACCTTCAAGGTAACAATATAAATGAAGAAAGGGAATTGTACGTGGTCTCAAAGGAGGCTAGGGAAAGAGCCAGAGCTGGAGGCTAATGAAGGAAAAATAGAGGCTAGAGTTTGGGAAAGAGACCTGGGCGATGGGGAAGGGGTTGGGGAAGGGGTTGTGGTGGGGAGCTGAGCTGGGGAAGGGGATGGTGCTGGGTGGATGTGCATCCCTGTGTGACTGAGGGGCCCTACGGTGGGCTGCTCAGCGAGTGCTGGGAGGGGTTCCCCAAGCCATAGCTAAGTGGGTCCTTGCTGGGGGAGGAGGTGTATTTTCAGTTCTGCGGATGCTCTGAGTGGGACCCTTCTTCTTTCACGTGTCCAGGTAAGTTGCTGTTACTTCCAGCTTTACAGTGAGGCCAGCAAGGCAAAAATTAACACTTCAGCAATTTTAATCACTCTTAGAAAGGACAAACATAACATTTCCAGGTTAGAAGGGTGTGTGTACGTCTCCCTTCCGGGTTAATCCTGCACAAGGCAGCAGCAGTTTTTGTAATGTGGAGAGACTTCAGTTTGCATAGTCAGGCATAGTCAGGCACTTCCAGTTGCAGGAATCTCGTAGAGCATTATTTTGTCCTGATATTTGTTGGAGCAGGCTCCAATGAGCTAGGGGATAAGAACAGGATAGAAAGAAGGACAGTGGCAAAGAAACTTGCATCCAGTAAATATATAATTAAAAAAAAAAAAGCTCTGTCAGCACCGACACTAATGACGCATGGCTTCTTATTAATGTGTTGAACGTGAGTTCCAGCTGAAGCATTTTAATGGCAGGGGGTATTTTCTCATGATCGCCTTTTCTGGTGTCTAGTGAAGATGAGTTCATACTTCAGGATCCCCTTGGAAGGGGAGGAGGAATTGCTTTTCTTTCTCATGAAAATTGACACATTTAATTAGCTTTGAGGCTGCTGTCTGTCAAATGTGATTGAAACTGGACAACAGTCTGGTATCTCTTCATTTTAGGCTGGAAAAAAGTCAGCGTTGACGTGGTGGCTGGAAGTGAGCGGCAAGAAAGGCCTTTGCTCTGTGCCTAGTGCCCATTTTGAAACCTGCTTTCCCACGGTGATCCTTCCACGCCAGTGTGCATGTCTCATCCCATGGGAATCTCCCTCGCTGCCACAGCCTGACCAGCTGCACGGGCTGGAGTGACCGTTCCCTCTGGGCCTGCAAGGGGTTGCAAACCCCACGTTCACCCACAGCAGAAGGCTCAGGCCAAACCGTCGCTAGCTACAGGGGAGAGATTTTTCAGAGCTGACAGATGATGCTACCGCACCTGCCATTAACCCTGTGTCCTTAGCAACTACAGATTTATAATGTGCTTTTAATCCCTTCCTCAATCCAATAAACAGGGCATGGATCTTCAATCTAATTTAAGCTTGTTCAGCCAATTTCTGTCTCTCACTGAAGGCCCATTTCCTTATGGCTCAATTAACAGCAGTGATAAGCAGGCTCTCTGCTAATTTACTTTACCATGCGCTCATCTTAACGCTTCCTTCTCCGCCACGCTCCAGGTACTTTGCAGCTGCCTCCAAATCTCCCCCTCACACAGGATGAAACCTCTGAGCATTGGCTTATGCTCCAGCCAGAAGTACATATCTCCCTTGTCATGGTCATCTTTGCCATGAGTTACGCTTACTCCACCCCAGTGCTGCTCTGCTCCAAAGACAGCAGACTTCATAATGTGGATTCATCCAGAAGTTCCTGGTGGGCTTTTGCATAGTCTGATGACCTCTGGTATTGATAACTTCCCTCCTTCAGAGAAAGGACGGTCTGTTGCTGTTAGGTATCTGAAGCATGGTGCCCTCTCAAGAGGTGCCTGTCTCAGAGCTTTTGGAAGAGCCGTTGCCCTGCTTGAGGCAGTACCCTCATCTGTCTCCCTTGTGCCTAAACGAAGAAATCTGCAGATGACCCAAGAACTTCTCCCTTGCACGTGGTGGAATGGTAGAGGCATCTTCTGAAACGGTGTTTTCCCCTGCAGTCTCGAACCCTACCCCTTGGAAGCAACACTTCCAGGATGGGTCCCTCTGTATGAACTGAGCTTTCTTTTAGGTCAGGCTTCCTAGTTTCAAAGCCAAAAACGGTTCGGCATGTGTTGGCAAAAATCATTGTTAGCCCAAAAGTCAGCTCTATTAGTCATCACAAGACACAGGTCTAATCAATAAACATGGGTTCCAGGGGGCTGTTTGTCACTCGGAGAAGAGGATGTGGCTGAGAGAGAGGTAGCTGAGGTGGAGGAGGGAGATGGGTGTATGCGGGGCGAGAAGTGACTGATCTGTTTGCACCTTTGCTCTTGTGGGTTAGTGTTGCTAGGGTGGTATAGCCATCAGTGAGCCAAGCACCAAGCAAGGTGAGATGAAGCCATCTGCTTTGGGTTTTGGAAATAGCTCCAGGAGCAAGCTGTGAGTTACCAAACCCAGGTTACGTTTGCACAATTTGTGCAGATCTCCAATTTTTGGGTGGGCTTGAAGAATGGGCATCAATTATGTATTTCAAATAGGAATATATCCCTGGAGTCATTCCACGCATTTCACACCAGTCATTTCTTACTGTGTCTCAAAAACTGCCAAAGGAGAGAGCATGAACTTCCTCTATCTTCATATAGCTTGGTAGATTTCATCGTACCTTCAGGCTCTGAGCTATCTGCCATGGTATTCATGTTTTAAAGCTATAAGTAGCGTTGAAAGTAATGAACTGACTCAATTCTGTTTGTTTGTGGCGACGTAATGTCCTTGGATCAGATAAAAGCACCTTCCCAGCACTGCTTTTATATGCTTCATTAATTCACACAACGTTAGTAGCTGTGTCTTTTCTTCTGTGCCCCAGCAGAAGTTAACAGCGTAACAGACCTCATCTTCAAAATTGCTCTGCTCCAGAGGCTGGGGCAGGACATCTCGGCGCTATGAGTGTTTGTATTCCAGTCATTCCCAAGAGACCGCTGCTCCTTTTGGGGTAGTGACGTGCTAGGTGCTGTGCAAGCACGTGTTGAGGGTGTGCTCTTAGGAGCTCGCAGGCTGAAGGAGGGGAGAGGAAAGTGGGCAGTGATGTGGTCAGGCCAGGAGCGCTTTGATGGAGGGAACAGCTCTCCTGCCACCCCAGGCGAAGCCTCTTCCGCTCAGCCAAGCTGCTTCTAAACACACAACTGTTATATTCAGTGTTAAGCCATGAAATATCTCTAGAGGAGTCAGGGATACCTGAAGCACCCAAGGTGAAGCAGGGGGAAGGAGCAAGGCTACAGTGGGTCTTCATCTACAGTTTCAGGCCTTTTTCACCTCTCCAAGGATTGCTCTGTTTGCAGCTGATACAGTTGAGTTTCCACCATCCAGGGGAACATCCTCAGTGCCAGTTGCTCACAGGGCCTCGCTTGTCTTTGCCTGAGGTCTTATCTCCCTCTCAAGCGAAGCAACAACCCCTGAGAGCTGGTACAACCTCGCTTTTTCTTTTTTGGCATCTCGCTCAGCCCATCTAGGGCTCAAGAGGGAAGAAATCCCATCCCCTCCCTTGGCCCACTCCTATTTTTGTGATGATCTCAGAGATAGGCAACCCCGAAAGCTGCACTGCAGTGCAACACTGCAAATGACCAACTAATTAGGCAAAGAGGAGTGAGATGAATTTAGATTCTTCTTTAGGGCTCACAGACTATTTGTAATCTTGAATTTGTTAATTGAAAATTGCTTCCTCTGTTTGTTGTTGGCCTTTTTGTGGAGGGGGATATTTCCTGCTTTTGGACTGTGTAGCTGGATCTATAATAATGCACTTTGTACATTAGTGCCAGGCACATTTGTAATTGGCTACCCTATTAAAGAACAATAATGATCTTACAAGTGTTCACAAATAATGAATAGAATGGCCCCTCGCTGAATTGAATAATTTATTCACTGACATACTTGCAGATCTGTTTTTCTATTATTTAACCCAGCTTTAGTTTTCTGCCTGACTTGCAGAGATGACTTCTCTTTTAGCTAGTGTTGGAGAGAATGTGGGTCACAGGAAACACACTGCTTATAAAAATGTAGGGCTGCTCCATGCCGATTCTTCTCTTAATGTGCAGGATCGGATTTGGAGAGTAAGTGGTGGGAATTTGAGTCTCAATGCTCCTCTAATCCATTAGATGTTGGCCTTCTCCTTAGGCATAAGAAGAGAACCAAAAAGCCAAAACCAGGACTTGGGAAATGCACTCTGAAAGGTTTTGTTGATATTCTCATTTAAATATGAAAGTCATAGAAAAGCTATCAACAAGACAGTGGCAGGATTGGTTTTCCAGCTGCTGCCCCCAGCAACAGAGGGGCTGAACCACAGCTCCGCACTCCTCCTGCGCTTGATGAAATCTTGGGCAGCTGTTTTGATGCTTCCCAAATAACCAGGTTGTGACAAGGCACTTTGTGCTGAGAGAAGAGGCTCATCTGGGCTTGTAACTTTATTTACATATAGAAAGCCTTGTCCTGAAGCATCATTTGCTTATGAAGAAGAGATCATCTGTGGTTTGTTGGCTTGTAAGTGATAGAACCCCCTGCCCTGCAGCAAGTGTTGATGGTCTTGGGCTTGGTTCTGGCTGCAGGTCATCCCATTGCACTGCAATCATCACTTTTTGTGGAGTATAGTTGTGTGCTGCACATATATCTGCATTATCTCAGGCTTCTCCAGGCTAAATGTCGTCTTCTGACTCTCGTAAAGGTGCATGAGGAAATACTCCTTGGGGCATGAAGCCAGCCATATTGTTTGGGGGGAAATGGTAAAGCTGGACCCACAACCAAAAGGCTACGTTAAAGAGCTGATTTTGGTCAGCATATCTGGAAATGGACTTCCTAAGTTGGAAGCTTGGTCCTCTGTCCAACCTGGTGGCCACATCAGGATGGAGTTTCAGTGCATGAAATAAGCTGAATTTGAGCTTGAACCCTGGGGAAGCGTGCACAAAGGGAATGGTTTTGGACCTGGAAATTTGGCTGTGCAGTTAAGAGGGCCTGGTGCCTGGGGGGTGATGCAGAGAGGGAAGCATGGACCCAGGTCCCTCCTGCAAACCCACCCCACCATCTTCCAGTGGGACCATGTTGGAGCCCTGGGGACAGGCACCCCATCCCAGGCTGCATCCAGGTCTCACTGCACAGAGTGGAAAATAACTCACGCATGTGTTACCCAGCCCTTCTCATGGGGGGCTTCCCTGAAGGAGCATGCCCGTGAGAATTTGGGGGTGGGGATGTGGGGTCCTGATTTGGGGGGGGAGATGATGAAGCGTGATTTTGAGGGAGGATGCCAGAGCCTGACTTGGGGGGGGGGGGGGGGGGGGAAGAGATGTCAAAGCCTGATTTTTTGGAGGGAGGGGGGATGCCAGACTTTGATTTTAGGGGGCAATGCTGGATCCTGATTTGAAGGGAGGATGACAGAGCCTGACTGGGCATGTGTGTGGGGAGAGATTTCAAAGCTTGTTTTTTTGGGGGGTGGGGGGGGGAATTCCTGAGCCTGACTTCTGGCGAGGAAGTCAGACTTTTGGGAGGGATGCTGGAGCCTAATTTGGTGGGGGTAGGTCACAGCCCGACTTGGGAGCGGGATGCCAGCTCCCCATCTCGGGGGAATGGCATGGCCTGACTTTTTGGGGAAGGATGCTAGAGCCTGATTTTTGGGGGAGGATGCCGGAGCCTGATGGGTGGTTGGG